>JAKCPI010012829.1:0-73799 GCA_023213315.1 Euborellia annulipes | reverse complement strand
TATATATAATATTCATAAATAAATAAAATAAAATATATCAAGGAAAAAAATGCAAATAAAATTTAAGTAAATAAGTTTATATTTAAAAAAAAAAGAAATAAATTCTTATATTACAGAACGCGCAAAAAAAAATAAAAATAAAATAAAATAAATAAATTGGATGTTAAATAAATAAGGTGGTTGAATTACAGACAGCCAATGGATGACGTAATAGCAAGTTTCTTTTTTTTTTTATTCTATTGGCAAGATTTGAAATTTAATAAATATTATTTATTAATTATAGAATAAATAATTTTTAATTCTCATATAGACTTTGAAATTTAATTAACGAATTTATGTTTTTAATCATAATCACAAAATATCTCAAGAACGAAAAGAGCTAGGAGGTTGAAATTTTATATTTTGGTTAAATACCCCCCATGCGACGTGACACGAAGCTTTCGGAACAAAATCGGCCAAAAAGTACTAGTACTTTACTGATGTACTTTTTCAGTTTATTTTCGATTTTCCCAAAATAGGCTCTAACGATTTTGATTAAATTTCATAAATAAATTATTTTTAAATGCTCTTTAGAATGTACATTCTCATTTTGCCCTCAAAATTGTGTGAAGCACACTTTACTCTTGTACTTCATAGGAAAGATAAGAGAAATGGTTGCCATGGTTAGAGAATATATATATTTTCCCATGTTTATAAATTTTACATCATGAATTTTAATTTTTAATTTATTTTTGAAATTCCTTTTGGGATCCCCTTTATTTGCCCGAGGTGCTTTCGTGCACGGAGACACACACCTCAAACCCAACCGGCCTCTGGACGTAACCCTCTACCGGCACCCCGTGAAGTTACATCAATTCCTATCTCTAACTCCTCCTTCTGCATTCATTTCTAAATAGTGAACTAATCCTTATTTCTGGTTCCACCCTGCTCCTTTTATCCAACCGCTTCTATGCTAAAGAGGATGTCCTAGTTGAAGAGGGACTCCCTCAGCAGCGACTCCTTTCGAAGAAAGAGGGAACCTTCTTTGTCCCTTCCCACAGGACGGGATGTCACAGCAACTCCTCTTTCCTCGTAGAGTTGCCGTGGAGGCTATTGTGGTGAGATCCAATATCCCAATCCAGTGCCTGTTTGAGGATTTGTTTACATTAAATAAATATTTTTATTTAATGAAAAATCTCGCACGCTAAGGATTTGAACAGGGATTTTCTTTGTAGAAGCCAACACCCTAGCTCACTACATCAGCGAGCCCCCCGTCAATTCTAATATATCGGCGGAAACTAAATACCCGTATATAAAAATCTGGTGTTGCCTTCGGTAAAAAAAAAAACTTTAGAGTAGATTTATAAAAATTTTAATTTTCTTTTGAAAAATTAATTTGATATAAGAAAGATTATAAATAAAGCTAAGAAAAATTAGAGAATGAAAGAATCTGTTTTAAAGGCGGACTGCATTGCTAGTTATATATTTCAACAATTATATTCATTTAACAATCATAATAATTAACATATTTATTTATTTATTTTGATAATCAAGGATTTTTTTATTGATTTGGCTCATATTTTTTTTTTTTGCACATAAAATAATAAACAAATGCATGACTTTTTTTTAATGAGATTCAAGAATAGGAGGAGGAGGGGGACACATAAAAAAAATAAAGTCACTTTATCGTGAATCAGAATTCAATTAGTTTTAAATTATTTCAGCTCTTTTTTTTAAATTATTATTAGAAGATATGATTTAATCAGATAACTAACTCTACATTCCCCCCCTCTTTTTTGAATTTTTAATTCCATAACCTCATTCTTCCCAACCCTCCTCCCCCCATCCCAAGCCATCGTCGGCTTCGTTAAATGGACAAAGTGATTAAGAGGTAAAAGCAAAATTCATTTTTTTAAAAAGAGTAATTACTTTAAATTTTTTTTAAAAGAGAAGTGGGGGACTCTTTGATCAAATCATACATTTTATAGGACAAATATATATATTTTTTTTAATAATGTTTTAATAAATAATTATTTTCTTAAGATTTAATGAAAAAACCCATAAATAATAATAAATTTTTGAGAATCGTCAAATTGAAATATTATATCCCTGCTATTCCTGTTCGCTACCACAAACAAGAATTGTTGTAAGAGTAAAAATTGGTCGAAATTCCGAAATTAATACGAGAATTAATAAAATTTAAATAATTAAATCTCACAATTATTATTCTATAATTAATCATATATACTGGGTTTAATACTTAATAATTTCCCAGGGGGTCCGCTGGTGTAGTAGGCTAGGGTGCCGGCCTCAACAAAGAAGATCCCTGTTCAAACCCTTGGCGTGCGGGATTCTTCATTAAATAAAAATATTGATTTAATGTAAACAAATCCTCAAGCAGGCACTGGATTAAAATATTGGATCTCTCCACAATAGCCTCCAAGGCAACTCTACGAGGCGAAGGAGTTGCTGTGACATCCCGTTCTGTGGAAGGGACGTAAAGAAGGTTCCCTCTCAGTGATGCATTCTTCTAAAGGAGTAGGCTACATGCCGGTGCTGAGGGAGTCCCTCCTCAAACTAGGACCCATCCTCCATAGTACAGAATTTTCGTCATATACAATTTTTCAAAAAAAAAAAAAAAAAAACAGTTTAGGAGTTAAGTGAGAATTTTATATGCTTGTGTTGGATTAAATAATAATAATAGCCAATAGCTATAATTCAATCAAACAGAAATTTTTATCTAATTGTTTAGCGTGGCACCACCAGTTTTTTCTAAATTTTTTTTCCATATAAAAATTGCGGAAAATTATTTTTATTATTAAGATTAAGATTAAGATTTGATTTTATTATTTGGAATTCCTATCGGGATCCCCATTTATTTATCCGAGGTGATTAAGTGCACGAAGACACACACCTCAAACCTAACCGGCTTCTGGCTGTAGCCATCTACCGGCATCCCGTGAAGTTACATCATTTCCTATTTCTAACTCCTCCTCTGTTAGTTTCTAGCTAGTGAACTAATCCTTATTACTGGTTCCACCCGGATATTTTTATCCAACCTCTTCTATGTTAGGGAGGATGTCCTAGTTCGAGGAGGGACTCCCTCAGCACCGACTCATTTCGAAGAATGCATCACTGAGAGGGAACCTTCTTTACGTCCCTTCCACAGGACAGGATGTCACAGCAACTCCCTCTCCTCGTAGAGTTGCCTGGGGGCTATTGTGGTGAGATTTTATGAAAATTGTAAAAGAAAAGTTCCACTTGAGGCGGGCCCGTGCCAGTTAGAGATGAAGTTTCAGCGGATACCTTTTTTTTGGCGTACAGAGTTTGTTGGTTAACAAAAACACATCTGTCAAAAGTAAAACTTGAAAAGGTAAATATTATTATTATTTTTTTTTTTTTAATTAAAATATTGTGACAATTTGTAATACTTAAACCACCTTTAATTAAAAAAAAATATATATGACATATTATGACGTGTATAATATTAATCAATATACAAGAGATTGCAACAAAAGAATAAAAAAAAATATTATGTCAGAGCACTCACTCATTCATTCCTCGGTTGTAAAATATCTCCCTCTCATGTATATATATATATATATATATATATCCATCTGATGAGTCGTAAAAATATGTATATACATTATCTCGTTTTTAAATTAACTTTAGCTAAAAGAAATAAATGACGCTCTACAGAGTCCCCAATTGGCCTATTTTTTTATACTCGTTTTTTTTTTTTTCAAGGGTATTATACAGGGTGCCCGGAAATAACAGGTACCTAGAAAAGAAGATGATTGATGATGATTCTACATGAAAAAAATAAGACTTTTTTTCTTAAACTTGATATGCCCAGATGCTTAGTTTTTAAGGGTACAGGGGTCAAAGTTGAATTTTTTTTTTGTTTGTTTTTTGCTAATATCTCGAGAGCCGTTTGAGATACAATGTTTAGCTTCTGTACACGATTTATGTTCATTATTCCGCTTGTTTTATGTGTAAAATTTTTCGAAAAAGCCAGTGGCGTAGATTTAAGCACTTTGAGCGTTTTACCCCTCCTAACTCTACGTCACTGAGACAAATGCGATTTCAAAAAACTTTACACATAAAACAAGCGGAATAATGAACATAAATCGTGTACAGAAGCTAAACATTGTATCTCAAATGGTTCTCGAGATATTAGCAAAAAACAAAAAAAAATTCAACTTTTAACCCCTGTATCTTGAAAGCGAAGCGTCTGGGCATATTAAGTTTATAGGAAAAAAAGTCTTATTTTTTCATGTAGAATCATCTCCTTTTCTAGGTACCTGCTATTTCCGGGCACCCTGTAGAATATTTTTATATTTGTACTAAATGTACGGGCAAGTGTGCACCCACCGTATGCAGGCATTGCAGCTAGTCTTATAAAAATTTAATTGTTATTTTATTTATTAATAAAAAAAAGCAGTTTTTAAATTTTAACAATATTCTATAATTATAATTATACAAAAATTAAATTTTTTAATTTTTTTTTTAATTTATATCAATAATTATAGTAATAATAATTGTGAGATTTAATTTTTTTTAATTTTCTTTTATTTCCATAACTCCGAAACTATTAGACGGATTTTTATGGTTTTTTATATATATATAAAGAATTTTAAATGAATGATTTTAAATTAAAGTTTATTTTTTGGAAAACTCATTTAGCGTGTTTACAATTTTAATTTTAATTATTAATAAAAATTAATTAAGGTGAAAGCCAAGAAGATTGAAAATATTCAGAAATTCCAGTGTTTTTTTTTTGTAAATTTTATTTACCGTAAATGTGAAATCATCTTAATCTACTGTATTATAATCAAATAATTGAATAGTTTGCGTGTAAGTGTAGGAATTAGAGCTGGTATTTAATTGAATAAAATTTAATTAGAGAGACATAGCAATCTAATTTATGATGGGGACTGATTTAATTATAATAAAAATGTGTGCAATGCAAATAACAATAGCAACAACAACAACAGCAGCTTCATTATAGAGTGATAATAATTGAAGAGGTTGATTTATTTATTACACTTTGATGTTACAATATAAAAAATAAATTATTCACGAGAGATGGGAAAGTTTTTTAATGAGTATTGCATTGGGGTTAAAAGGTGTCTTTTTGGGAGTTTGGGGTGGAGAGAGGCTCTTCCCCCTCCACCATTTATTTCCACTTTTAAATTCGATTCAGGGCTGGAGAGTCATAAAATTATTACCACCGAATATTTGGTCAAGGGGATGTAAATAAAAATATTTAATTTAAATTAGTGTCATCATTAATTAATTAAATTGATTTCAATATTTCTTAACAATCTATTTATATAATTCGCTAATGTCCGTCTGTCTGTCTGCCACACTCTATTTGGTTAACTTCCCGTTTGAATTTTGAAACGAAATTTTATATGCTTAAAGAGGACCTTCTAGGGATTACAGGAAAATTATTTTCATCCCAAAATTTCTATAATTTTTTGAGTTATTAATTTTCAAAGTTACGATTTCTCGCATAGGAAATATATATCTATGTATTCTTTGCATTGATGTATGTATTCTATGAATGTAAACAAATCCTCAAGCAGGCACTGGATTTGAATATAGCAATGATGATTTTTTTTCCATAATTAAGAAAAGGCGACGGTCTGCCGCAGGTGGGCCCAAGCCAGCTGGCGAGGAGTCCAGAGGGGTGAAGCCCGCCGAAGACGGGCGCCTCTGCTAGTAAAAATCAATGTACCTGAATTTTAATTAAGAAATTTCATTTTTCAAGAATAAATTCCACCCAATAGATTGTTGTAAAGTCGGGTCTATGGCTGGAAGAGGACGTCATAATTAGTATCGCTGAATTTCAAGATTTGATCCAGGGGATGTAGAGAAAATATTTTTTTTAAATAAATATTTAAATGTCGTTTTTTACTTCAATCTACGGAGCGATTTACTTCAAATTAGAGAATGAATTTATAAAATTTTATCCTTTTCCGATAAGTGGTTCTCGATTTTATATCTCGAGATATATGATAAAAATTAATATTCTCTTTTTATTAATTAAAAGTATTAGAGAGATACCGTACTTCTAAAAGGAGTATAATTTTTCAACAAAGGTAAAATTTCAGAGCTCATCTCATTCCAGAAGCTTTTTTCATTTTTTTTTTCTTTATTCAACAACAGTAAAAGTTTTTATGACGCCTCTTTTCTTTTTATATGCATAAGGAAATTAAAATGTGTCAGAAAGAGTGAGAGTAAGAGGGTCGATGTGGAGGGGGAGGGGAGAAGATCATCATGTTTAGAAATTAATAAGAGAAGTACATAACAAACTTTCACTAAAAAAAAAAAGTTTTTAATTTTTAGTGCGATGATAAATAATTTTTTTTTTTTTTTACGACGACATAAATGGCCTTGATTGCATTAGAAAAACGAGGGCGGTCACGGCCATTTGGGGAATTTTTATTAAATTGTATTCGTTCAAAGAATTTAAACGCTAATGTATACTCGCCTTTGGCGGGTCGCGCAGCACGTCAAGGGAATTAATAACTAAATTTTTAGAATTTTGTCTTTCTAAACATAAACATCCTCATAATTGAGTTTTTAACGTTAAAATTTTTCTAATTTGAAAAAAAATCGGGAATGACTTCCCCGATACTTTCTCGTATATTCTTTTGGAATCATGTCTGTGTGTGTCTATGTGTGTATGTGTGAACACGATTGCTTAAAAACCAAAGCAGCCAGATCGATGAAATTTGGTATATACTCCTTACACTAAAATTGTACATTTCTATCAACTTTTGGAGTAAATTCGTCACCTGGAAGTAATACTTCACCTAAAAAGTTTTTTCAAAAATTTTGAAACTTTAAAATTTTTTGTTATATTATGATAAAGTTCTCTATTTTAAAATGTTTTTATTCTTTGACATTTTTTCGAAAACTGACTAGTATTTGAAATTATCAACGAAGGAAAAGACGACAATATTTCGTTAATTTTTTACTCATTATTAATTCTTGACATGTTATTAGGTGTCAAAATAATAAATTTTTTAAAATTTTCATTTCATTTTCAGAGTTATTTATATTATATTATATTTATAAACCAAATAAATACCTGAATTTTTGAAAAATTTATTATTTTGACACCTAAAAACTAGTCAAGAATTAAGACTAACAATTGTAATTAAAAAATCTGGTGTGATTGGTCACACAACTTTCTCATACCTTCGTTAATCAAAAGTTGTGTTCTGTGCTTGTCACACCAGATTTTGTTGTGTCCATATATATTTAGTTTCCACCGATATATTAAAATTCAAGATGTAAAATTTATTAACATGGGAAAATATTTATATTTTGTTACCATGGCAACCGTTTCACCTATCTTTCCTATGTAGTACAAGAGTAAAGTAGTCTTCAGAATATTTCAATGGAAAAATGAGAATATACATTTTAAAGAGCATCTAAAAAATAATTGATTTTTGAATTTTAAAAAAATCTTTAGAACGAATTTGGAGAAAATCGAAAAAAAAAACTGAACAAGTACATCAGTAAAGTACTAGTACTCTTTGACGGATTTTTTCAAAAGCTTCACGTCACGTCCCAGGGGGTGCCTAACCTTAATATAAAATTTTAACCTCCTAGCTCTTTTCGTTCTTGAGATATTGTTCACGCAATAGGGGACCTCAAAACGTGTATATCCATTAAAATCTCGACATCGAATTTTTGACATGAATCCAATACCGTAACATATATAGGTAAGAGAAAGTAAAAAGAATGTTGCTAACAAGAATCGAATAATCAAATTGGTTGATATTTAATTTATCCTCAAATCATCTAAACTTAATTCAGTATGGAATTTATTAACTAACCTGTCTGTTAGAGAGAGAGAGAGGTATGGATCTCTCTCTTGTTTCTCTCTTCTCTACAAATTAACTGACTATTGATAGGGAAATATTTCAAAGAGTTGATGAGTTGGAAACTGTAGAAGAGAGTGAGCGAGGGATTTAGCAATTCAGCGAAAATCTCTCTCTCTTGTGGGGCATCGCATCATCAATAGGAGAAATGAATGAATGAATGTCCAGTATCAAAATTTAAGACCCATTTCGATTCTCCCTAGTTTTGATTTATATTACGATTTCCCTCTTGAATTTTTCTCTCCTTTTTTTTTTTTATTTGATGTAAGTGTGATAGAGATATAAATTCACATTTGTTTGTTTGTTTGAAAAATGAAAATACCATCTGGACAGCCTAGCATTGAAGTACCAATGAGAACTCTTATTTACTTTTGTAATAATAGATACACTGTAAAAAAAAATTTTAATTTTAGAATGTTTTAGTATAGTAAATTTACAAATTGTCCTTGTAAATGATAAATACCATACATTTGTATACTAAATTTAGAAATCTATGCATTCAAAAAATTTTTACAACCAAAAAACATTTTAAAATTACAATTCTCTTGGAAAATTAGAGTAAATATTGTAATTTTACCATTCGATTTCTAATTTTACAATACAACGGCATTGTAATTTTAGAACACGGTTTGTAATTTTAGAAAAGGGTTTGTAATTTTACAAAAAGGTTTCTAATTTTACAATACAAGGGTATTGTAATTTTCCTTTTAAGGCTGCCAACATGGCCGACTTTGTTTCGACTGCTTTTTAGCTTTCTTAATAAAGACATTTTTGGCACTATAAGGATTTATTTAAGTTATAATAATACAAAAAATAATAATATTATGATAACTTAGAGTTTATTTTTTATTTTATTATTTAGTAAAAATAGTTTACAATGAGGTCATACTTGAATGCCAAATAGCAGAGATAGATCATTAGTTAACAGGTGATTCGATGGTCAAATGGACTAGGCAGCAAGGCTTCTACCAAAAAGGTCAGTGTTCAAATCCTGGAGGAATTTTTCATTAAATAAAAATATTTACTTCACTCCATTCAGGTAGAGACGTCCCCTAAAGGTCAATAACCTATGGGTCCAGTCGTAAATTTTTTTTTCTTTTTTCTAAATATTAGTAAAATTACAAACATTTGGATTGTAAAATTGCTAAATATTGGTAAAATTACCAGACATTTGGACTCGAAAATTGCTAAATATCAGTAAAATTACCACACATTTGTAAACGATTTTTGCAAAGAGTTTTGTAAAAATATAATTCAACTGCATAGTAAATTTAGTATCTATTGGTCTTGGAAATTTGCTTACAACAAAAAAATTGTAAAATCATCGAAATTTTTTTTACAGTGTAGGGGTATTCGTGATCTTGTATATAGGACGTCCTTTAAAGTGTCCTATTTGAGTATACGACTTAGGACATTTACCACTCCTATTGCTAAATGGACCCTGTTACGCATTAGTGTGTCAAGGCGCCAGCTACCGAGTTTTGAGAAAATCAAAATTAAAGTTTTTTGTTTTCATTGGATTAAATATAATTTTTTTTTGTCAATTGTGCAAGTAATATTAAATATAAATTTTTTTACGACATATTTCATAAAAAATACTATTATTAATTATACCATTTGAAACAATATTCCGTGCTTAATTCAATTTTTAATTTTTTGGCGCTTGACACACTAATGCATAACACAGTTCAAATAGTACATAGGACGGCCACAGGTCTGTTATATCGGTGTCGTATGTTGTAAATTCATTTGTTTATATTTTATTTATATTTATAGTGTAAATTTGCTGTTCCCACTGATAGGAGCGCCACTAGTCATCAAACACGACATAGGACAAATTTATTTTTGGTCCGTTCGTTAACTAAACTGTTTACGTTTTAGGACATTTAGGACAAAACACAAGATCACGAATACCCCTAATATCTCATTATTAACACACCAAAGCCCAATAGACGATTCAAGGCTACTAAAAAACCAAAAAAATCGGGCATCGATCGACAACAACAATAGTGTAAGTAATATCAATATAACCCAAATTTCATTGAAATATTCCGATTTTTTTTTTTAATTTCGTCTTAACACACAAACGCCTTTTATTATGTTCCCCTACAATTTTTTTTTTTTTTTTTACCTTATCTACCTTATTTACAATCTCCTACGTTCATTTCTAGTTAACGAGCTTATTCTTATTTCTTTTATCCAACCTCTTATATCTTCTATGCTAGGGAGGATGTCCTACTTTGAGGAGGAACTCCTTCAGCGCCGACTCCTTTCGAGGAATGTATCACTGAGAGGGACAAGTTGTCACAGCAACTTCCTCTCCTCGTAGAGTTGCCTGGGGGATATTGTGGTGAGATCCAATATTCCAATCCAGTGCCTGCTTGAGAATTTCTTTACTTTAAATAAATATTTTTATATACCCAGGATATGAATACGGATTTTCTTAATAGAAACCGACACCCTAACAATTTTGAAATTATTAATATTTTTAAATCTTTTTTTAATATACATATATGACACATCAAACAGTCAAGTTTTAAAGTCAAGATAACTCACTTTAAAAAGGAAAAAAATTAGTGACAAAAGTAATTTTGGCTGGACAATCCCAGCTCCCCTTTCGATATACATATATACACTCCTCCCTTTCAATTGCAAAACTTTACAGAACTAACTACTACTCCCCGGGTTCTGTTCACTGAGCATGATTCAAAGCCATTTACACACACACATAGAACTCAATGATCAAACCTCTGGGCACAAGATATGGCTGATATTAAAGTAAAGCAATCACAACCCCCCTTCAACACTCACCCCTCTCCACCACCACCTCTCTCTCTCACTTATTCCCAACTTAAACAACTTGATAGCTAATAGGTGGTGAATGTTAAGAATAGATATAGACTTAACAACTTTGGTAATATTTATCTTTTGATAAAGCTTGGATTTATTTTTAAATTGCTTACATGACGTAAAATTACTTTTTTTTTTATAAATCGAAACACAAAAAAAAAAAAAAACCATATCCCATGAAAATCCGTCAAGTAGTTTCAAAGTTTATTTGTTACAAACAAATTTATTTAATTGGAAATAAAATTTCTTAAATAATTATTAATAATTTGAAAATTTAATTATAATTTTTTTGGAATAATAATTAGAATTAATTATTTATTTATGAAAAATAATTTTATCTCAACATTAAAAAAATTTTCGATTATTGAATATATTCTTTGATGATGATTGAAAATAATTAAATATGTATGATTTTTTTTTTTTGTTTTAATATACCCTAAACGAGTTTTCTTTAATAAAAAAAAAACAGCCCATAAAATTCGTATATTTGTTGTAAGAGAGTGAGAATTAAAAATTAGAATAATTAAATCTCGCAATAATTATTCTATAATTAATTATATTTATAGGCTATAGTATATTAAATTTTAATTTTGCATTTAAAAAAAATATAAAAAAAAAAAATTTGGGGAATAAAAAAATTTTTTGATTTCCTTTAATTTAAAACATAGTATTAATATTTTTTATTTTCTTGTTCACCTGTATTTCTATTTGTTTGGATAAGCGTAAGTAAATGAAATTTAAAGTTGCTCACGGCTCCTTTTTTTATTTATTAATTGTTTTTTATTTATTTTTTGTAAAATCAACTAGACAAGCAAAAGAATCTCTATATACTAAGAAAATAAGAACAACCTGTTTCCTATTTTCGTCTTTACATTAAATTACATTAAGCACCTAGCAAATTCCATGATTTGTATGAATTCTAAAATTAATATTTTAGAAATTTGGTGTTTTATCTGTTGGTACATTAAGTCCTCACCTGATAGCTAGAGCCTTAAGTATATAGTATAGTATATGGTGTATAGTGAAATAATTTTAATAACCGAAAAGGTAAAACGTAAAATCTGGTACAGATGATTTTATTTTACCTTTTAAAATTTAAAATTATTTCACCATATACTTATAGCTCTAGCTATCAGGTGGGACTTAATTGTGGCACTCACCATCTAAATTTTCATTTACTAATGATGAAAGAATATTTATATTTTATCCAGATTTTGTTATTATTTTTTGGATACAAGAAATTTATTGAAAGGATGAGAATTTTTTTTTTTTTTTTTGATAACATATTGTATACTATAAATCACGCCATTTTTCTTATTAAAATGATATGACACACCTGTATTTATAAATATTACAAAATTGTTAAAAAAATTATTATTTTTTTTTAAAGTAGATCATAAAGCATCAGTCTGCCATTTTTATTAACAATAATACATTTTAATAAGAAATAATTTTACTCTGGCAGTTGGAACAATAATTATTTATAAAGAAATTAACACATAACAAGAGACCGAAACATTGTAATACAAATATTCAGTCATGCAAAAATTATTGTTTTGTGAAATTAAAGGGGGACATTTAATCAAAAGACAAAAAAAGATGACATCTTCTTTCCTCATATTTCATGCATTTTTGTGCATTGTGCTGTTTTTTTTACGCGGTGTATTGGTGAGGGGGAACACTTCAAAACAAATAACAATTCAAATATTAATTACGATAAAAAAAAACAATAAAAACTACTTTTTTTATTTTTCAAATTCAAAATGACTCATGTAGAGAAAGTTATTATTATTATTTGAAATTCCTATCGCGATCCCAGTTTATTTACCCGAGGTGCTTTGGTACACGCAGACACACATCTCAAACCCAACCGGCCTCTTGTTCTAGCCATCTATCGGTACCCAGTGAAGTTACTTTATTTCCTATCTCTAACTCCTCTTCCTGAATTCATTTCTAGCTAACGAGTTAATCCTTAATTTGAGGAGGAACCGACCCTTCGCACCGACTCCTTTCGAAGGATGTTGCACTGAGAGGGAACCTTCTTTACGTCTCTTCCATCGGACGGGATGTCACAGCTACCCCCTCTCCTAGTAGAGTTCCCTAGGGGCTATTGTGGTGAGATCCAATATTCCACTC
Organism: Euborellia annulipes; assembly: GCA_023213315.1. Classification (NCBI taxonomy): domain Eukaryota; kingdom Metazoa; phylum Arthropoda; class Insecta; order Dermaptera; family Anisolabididae; genus Euborellia; species Euborellia annulipes. The sequence continues at coordinate 60,933 of JAKCPI010012829.1, read as the reverse complement.
CACCATGCACAATGTCCGCCTGCATGAGGAATTGTTTAAATAAATATTTTTATTTAATTAAAAAAAAAAAAAAAAAAACTCGCCCTCCCAGGATTTGAGCGGGGACCTTCTTTGTAAAAGCCCACTACACTTCACCACCCCTAAAGTGATTTCTACAAGTGAATTGAATGTAAAACGATTTTTTCTTCTAAAACATTTTTTTTATTATATATTCTAAATCCCGTCAGTTTTTCTGATTAAAATGATATATAACACTTGTATTTAAATTTATTGTAATTTTGTTTAAAAAATTATTTTTTCATTGAAGTGGAGAAGGAAAGCGTCAGACCGCCATTTTTATAAATAATTAAATTTTTTTTGACCCTATTTATTAATCAAATTGATAAAATCAAAATCTTGAAGAAGACCGAAACGTCAAAAAAATTTCTTTTTCTTAATAAATCGATTCAATCGATTGACTCGAAAGTTAAAGTCAAATCTAATAACTAATTCTTTACTAAAAGTAGAGAAGAAATAATTAAATATGAATATTAAAAGTTTTTATTTAAAATTATACCGAATAAATGAAATCACGTTGTAGAAAAAAAAAATACAATAAAAGTAATCTTCTAGTTAAATAAATAGAGAGACATAAAAAAAAAAAACTTCCCCTTTAAAACTATTGATGCAGAACATAAAGAAAAAAAAGAAAATATTTTAATTTTTTTCTCGCCAAGTAATTTAAAAGTTTTTTTTTTTTTTTTATTAACTAAATAAATAAATATTAGCATAGATTGAATAATTTTTTTTTTTAAGATAATATATTTTTTTTTTTTATTGTGAAATCTAAAGCACGCCATTTTTCTGATTAAAATAATATAACATACTTGTATTTCAATTTATTATAATATCGTTAAAAAAATTATTTTTTCAATGAAGTGGAGAGAAGGAAAGCGTCAGCCCGCCATTTTTTTTTTTTTTTTAATCAATTAAGACAAATGATATAATTAATTTAAATAAAATTTTTTCAATCAATTAAGACATAGAATATAATTAATTTAAAAAAAATTTTATGAGAATTTATAAGAGATGTTTTTAAGATATTTCTAGATAAAATTAAAAGATTGCCGACCCCATTTTTTTAAATATATATTTTTTTGTAAAATCTTTTAATTATTATCTACTACGTACCCGTACTTATGTTCAAAATATTTTTTAATTTATTAAAATTTTTTTACAAAAAAAAAAAAAAGATTGCTGACCCCTTTTTGTAAAATCATTCTAATTACATTATCTACTTTTATTTATATGTCGAAAATATTTTCCCAATTTGTTTTAAAACTACCCTAACATGAGTCGTGTGAGTGGGTTGGGTGTATGTGTGTGAGGGTGGGGGAGGGGGGGGAAAAAGAGATAGAGATAGAGAGATAATGAAATAAAATTGGCACGACATTCACCTGGTCACTCACCTGCCCTGCGGGCTGGGCGTTGTTTGGGTCTCCACTCTCTTTGCCCCAGGAGCATTTGACAGTTTGACCGTTGATGTCTGTGTTGTGCACCGCCACGATTGCATGGGTCGCCGACTCTTTGGTTGCAAACCTAAAAACCACAAAATGCCAGAGGGTTAGTTGGATAGAATTAAAAAAAAAAAAATTAATTACAATTCTTTTAGTTTTATACACCCTAAATGTGTTTTTCAATAGTCTAAATCTGCCATTAAAATATTGAAAAAAAAAAAAATTAAGGGTTCATAAAAATCCGTTAACTAATTTCAGAAATAAAAATTCAAATAATTAAATCTCACAATTATTTTTTAATAATTAACTTTTTATTTAAATAATTGTAGAAAATATTAATTATTTTATATTATTAAATCTCATATTTAAAGAAAAAAAAATATAATTATTTATTAATAATAGAATAAAAATTTAATTATTATTATTATTAAATAACAAGACAAATATTTTTTTTTCTTTTTTTCTTTAAAATGGCCTTGGCAAGGACGCCATTGGCCAGGAGAGAAAGACATAGATCTATATAGTAATATTAATTAATATCTAAATAATCTTTCAACCTGGTAGTTTACAATTTAACTAATTAAATTTGGAATATATATATTTGTTGATGGCTGCGAATCGAACCCAGGATCTCTAGCTTACCTCGAACTAAGTTTGTTAATACACACAGACTCCTATGGTATGTACACCGACGTTAGGCTGGAGATCCTGGGTTCCCGGGAGACCAGACAACCCATATATATCACATTTAATTAGTGTAAATATTTTCTTTTTAATTATTTATTATTATTTTATGGTCAGGTATATTCTAAATTAATAAAATCCCTAGAGTTCTTTTGTTTTAAATACATATATTAATATTAATTAAAATATAAATGTTAGATTGTATATTTTATAATAAATATGAAAATTTAAATAATTAATTATAGAATAATAATTGTGAGATTTAATTTTTAAATTTTCTTTATTCTCATAATTACGAAACTACTGGTCGGATTTTTATGGGTTTTTTTTTACAATGAATAGAGAATTTTGCAAGATTAATTTTGGCTTGAATTAAATTATTTATTAACGTTGATCTTTTTGTTTAATTATTTATTTAATACCTTTTCGTCATTTAGAAGTTAAAATTTTGTCACATGAGAACCAAGGGCGGATCCAGAGGTGTTTCTCGGGGGGGGGGATCTGGTGTGACTTGTCGCACAGCACACTATTTTTTCTTAATTTCGGTAATTTAAAGGTGCATTCTGTACTTGTTTGCCGGAATATAAATACAAATCAAATTTTTAAGTATTTTTTTTAAATTTTACATTAAAAATAAATTTTTTTGCGAAAAAAAGGTATTTGGGGGATAATTACTCCCTTTAACCCCCCCCCCCCCCCCTTGTATCCGCCTATGATGAGAACCCCTAAGCTTAAGCCCATAATGCATAATTGATCTTAAATATATATATATACAAAATGCCATCCCTTTTATGATAATTTAATAGCAAATGGGTGACAAACAAAATTATTTTGTACGCGGATATCATTCAAACGATTTATAATTAAAAAATAAAAAATAAATAAATAGAGCAAATGTGTGTTCAATTATCCGAAATTATACATATAAAATAAAGATGCAAAAAATAAAAATAAAATAAAATGCAATATAGCTATATTTAATTAATAATAATTACATGCTGCATATTATATATGCTCAGGTAAACTGATCAGGATATTATTTTAATTCGTCCAATATATATTATATATATACATATATATTAAACTAAAATTCAAAGCAACATAAAATTAATTAGCTTTGATCAAATTATTGGAAAACAAACGAGCTCTCTCTCTCTCGTGATTTGCATTTAGTCAAGTGAGGCAATTTTTTTTTGTAATTTAAAATAAATAACAGAAGCATATAAAATTTCTAATTAAAAAAATTTTTTTTTTTTTTTTTGAATGCCGGATAGTAGAATATATTCAGCCTTCTCTATAACTGTTTGATTTTCATTTAAAGATTTTATTATTATATTATTTTTAACACCTGAAGAAGAAAAATTTCATTATAAATTATATTTTTTTTTTTTTTTTTTTGGCATTAGGCCATCAGCCATTTTTGCCACCGCTAGAAATTATAATTAGAGTTAAAATTTTCAAGTGTCATATCAATTCTAAAACATTCCCCTTAAAAATTTACTAAACTTAAAAAAAAAACCATAAAAATTCGTCTAGTAGTTTCGGAGTAAAAAATTGAAATACTAATTATTAATTAAATCTCATAATTAATATTCTATAATTAATTATATATTTTATAGATCGTTTATTCATTAAAAATAAATTCAGAATATTTTTAAAAGAATTATTTAAGGTGTCGAACTTATCACGCCGGATTTGTTACATGGTGGAGGTTGCTGGGATTCTTAATTAACTCTAAAACCACCTAACGTATTTTTATGAGATTTTTTTAAAATTATATCATAGCTGATATTGTTTCTCTGTACATTAGTAATAAGAAGATAGAGATATTCAATTATTTGCTCTAATTTTCATTTTTATCTATAATTAGGCTATATATAATTGTTTTTCCCCTTTCGGCTACTGAGGCCTTACTATATATATTGCGGAGTGTCCAAAATCCGATTTTAACAGCACTTTTCTAAAAAGGTTTCCGAAACCACCAGTAAATGTTGTTTTACTCAAAAAAAGTGCACAGAGTAATAATGTTGTGATTTAAATAAAGAGGTAAATCTTTTCTCTACAAGATGACGGTCTTATCTCAATTTCGATAATAATGGCGCTTGGTTCCTTTATGTACGTATAACATGGTTCATATAATAATTTAGACATTGTAATTCTCAATTTAGCTGTTGTAGATCTTATTATTTTTATTCCCCATGTCAGATTTAATTTTATATTTTTTGTTTTATTTTAATAAATAAAAAAAAAAAAACTAAGCTTCCATTTATTAAATCACAAAATGAAATAGAAATAAAAGCTTTTGAGATTTAATTTATTTATGTTTAAAGAGGATGGAGAGGATGGAAGGGGACAAGGAAGTTTATACACCAAAAAAAAAAAAATTATTCTTTGTAACTATTAAATTATAAAATAGAAATTCAAGTAAAAATATCATTAATAATTGTCTGTTATATTTTTTGTTTATTATTTAAAAGCGTTTCAATTAGATTTCTTGCAGATGAAGGCTTAGCCCTAATCTGCCTATTTGGCAATTAAAAAAAATAAATAATAAAATGAATGATTCTGATGAAGACCGAAATGTTAAAAAAATAGAACAAAATGCAATTAATCAATTAATTTGATTGTTTTAATAACTTCCAACATCCTGATGAAGAGTGAAACGTGCGCCTTAAACATAAGTCTAATAACATTCTTTTCCAAGAAATAATCAAAATATTAGACTAAAATTATGAATATTAAAAAAATTTAAATTAAAAAAAAAAATAAGTACAAAAATCTAATTTATCAAATATTTTGATTGTTTTAATAAATACCAACATCCTGATGAAGACCGAAACATCCAAAAAAAAAAATTTCTTTTTTTCTACTGTCTTCACCTTATGGAAAATTAACAAAATTCAACGCTAATCTAAATGACTACGTGTCAATGAATGAAGAGAACAAAAAACGCCAATAAATAATTCTTTATTAAAAATGAAAAACATTTTTATATAAAAAAACAGACTTCAAATAAATATTAATATTTTTTTTAGACCATATTTATTAATCAAACCAGTGAAATCAAAATCTTGAAGAAGACCGAAACGTCAAAAAAACATTTTTTTTTCTAGGGAAAAAAATTCAATCGATTTAGCCTACTCGATTGATAAAGTTAAAGTTTAATCTGAATAACTAATTCATCTTCGAAGAAATAAATAAAAAAAGAAAAAATAAGTATTGAAATTAATTATGGATATTAAAAAATTTTATTAAAAAAATAAATTACAACAAACCAATATCCTGATGAAGACCGAAACGTTGAATTTTTTTCTACTATCTTCTATATCAACAAAAGTAAACGCTATTCTAAATGACTACGTGCTACAGTCGATGAATAAAGAGAAACAAAAGCTAATAAATAATTATTTTTTATATTTTTATAAAAAAAAGAATTTAAATAAATATTAATATTTTTTTTTAAACCATATTTATTAATCAAATTATTAAAATCAAAATCTTGAAGAAGACCGAAACGTCAAAAAAAATTTCTTTTTCTTAATAAAATTCAATCGATTGACTCGAAAGTTAAAAGACTAATCTAAAAATTATTTCTTTACTAAGAGAAGTAATAATTAAATATGAATATTAAAAGTTTTTTGACAGTTATTATTAATAAAAACCCTTACATATATTCTATATATAAGTTAATATAAATGTCCGTAAAAATAGATAAATTATTTTTTATTGAGTTTTTTTACTTGATGGTAGGAGGAGGTTGAAGATAATTTAAAAACCATCAAAGAGTGAGTGAGAGAGAGAGAGGAGTAAGAGAGATGATATTATTTTTTTCTCCTCTCTCTCTCGCTCTCTGCGAATATTTTTCATAAAAGACAAATGAGAAAAATAGAAAAAAAAAAAAAATCAAAATTTCTATAGTAATATAAATCATATATTGAAAACAAAAATCATTCTTTTAACCCCCCACCAACCCTTTGTGACAGTTTTTTTTTTTTTTATTTTATTAAATTTAGAAGATATAAATTTTATTTTATTATAGTGCTCACTTCACGCGCTATTCAATAGTTGACACCAACAGTCAGTCAGAGGATAATATTTTTTTATTGTCGAAGGAACAAAAAAAAAAAAGATACGTAATAATAAAAAAAAATGCAAATGATAAAATATCTAATATGATAAATTTTAACGTATCAACATTTTTAAAAATTTATATAGCTTCTCGGGTCGATCTGCCTACCTGCAGCGGACCCTCGCTTTTCCTTATTCAGACAATTAATATAAATACACAGATCTGGATAATTAAGAAACGTTATAACAGCATTAAAAAAAAAATTAGTGTATTTGTTAAAATAATATTATTTTGTTTATATGGATTGTATAAATATCTATCTATATATTCCTATAAAAAAAGAAAATTTTAATTATATATTTTCTATTTATATTTTTTTAAGTTTATAATTTTATTTGAGAAATTCAATTATTATAATTAATTAGCATTAATCATTTCGTAAGGAGAGAATAGAATATAACGTTTTCCAATTAAAGAATAATAGTATCTCTCCCTTCTTTTTAATTTCACATTAAGAAGCCTAAAATTCGCTCTGATAATTTAGAAAAAAAAAAATCTCATAAAAATCCGTTAAGTAGTTTTAGAGTTTACACCTTTAAAAATATTCCGAATTTATAAATTTATAAAAATTAAACGATCTATAATATATAATTAATTATAGAATATTAGTTGTGAGATTTAATAATTATTATTTTAATTTTTAATTCTTATATTTACTCCGAAACTACTTGACGGATTTTCATGGGGTTTCATCATATTATTATTATTATTATTTTTTTAATAATAAGACAGCTTAATTAGCTGTTAATATAAATTATTATATATTGGTGGGGTTGGAAACATTAAGACAGTACCGAGAAAATCAAAAAGATCGTAAAAAACTGACAGATGGACACTCTATAATTAATTTAGAAGATAAAAAAGAAAAATTAGACATAATAATAGAATTTCCTTTCTATTTCTTAATGCTACACTGAGAAACTTAAGATACGCTCTGATAATTAAAAAAAAAATAAATAATATATATATAAAAATCGGTTAAGTTGTTTTAAAGTTTACACCTAAACTCCTTTAATAAAACAATATTGAGACATATTATAATTTTTAACGAAATAATTTTTTAAGGTCTATATAATATTAAATATATATAATTAATTATAGAATATTAATTGTGAGATTTAATAATTATTATTTTAATTCTTAATTCTTACTTTTACTCCGAAACTACTTGACGGATTTTTATGGGCTTTTTTTTAATTTTTGTAAAAATACAAAAGCAATTGATATATGGCACTTAGAAATTGTTAAAATAATTGTACGGCTAAATTTTCGTCACATATTTATGGCTTCTTCAGGTGTTTTAAAATCTTTATTTCAATTTTTTTTTTTTTTTTTATTAACTCAAAACAAAAGACCCTAATAGATCTGATTTGACACATAGAGATGAAAACAAAAAACTGGTGTTAACAACACATTACTAATGTGCACGTTTTCCTCACATAATTTAATTTTTCTTCAAATTTTTTCAACAAATAATATAATTTATCGATAAAGACGGAATTTATTAAATCCGATTAGGCATTTATTGTGAATATGTCACCAAATGAGAGGTGATGGTGAATAATGTTGAAGTAGTGGTAACGTCATCCCCTATTGATCTATAAGCGGGGGGGGGGGTAAGGGGAGGGGATATAGACACAAAAGCCCAGAGGCGATAGTGCATCAATTAACCGAGTGCACTGACACGTACAGCTGAGAGAGTGGCGACGACGACAAAGCCTAAAAAGAGTGTGAGAGGGCAGGCCTCCCCCTCCCCCTCCCCCGCCCCCATCAACACTGGACCACCGACAACATGGGAGAGGCGGACTAAGATGAACCCCGATCATACTCTAAATTCATTGCCTTTTGTCTGTGATGCCCCCTTTCTAACAAGGCTAAAGAAAAAAATTGAAATATACTAGCTGCATAAACCGCTTGTGATGTCAAATTCTTATCCAAATTTTTTTTTTTTTTTTAATTAAGCAAGAACAAAATGAGCTACGAGATTTAAATTTTATATTTAAGTTAGGCATCCCCATGGGAAGTGATACGAAGATTTTGAACAAAATCGGTCAAAGAGTACTAGTACTTTACTGATGTACTTTTTAAGTTTTTTTCGATTTTCACAAAATTCCCTCCAACGATTTTGATTAAAATTCATAAATCAATTATTTTTTAGATGTTCTTTAAAATGTATATTCTTATTTTGCCCTTGAAATTGTTTAAAGCACACTTTACTCTTGTAATTCATAGGAAAGAGGTCTTGGTAACAAAATTCTTATGTTTATAAATATTACATCTTGAATTCTAATATATCCGCAGGAACTAGATATATATCGACACAAAAAATCTGGTGTGACAAGCATAGAACACAACTTTCCATTATCGAAGGTAAGAGAAAGTTGTGTGCCAGTCACACCAGATTTTCTTTTATATTTCATTTGAATTTATTTTAATATTAATTATTTAAATTGAACGGTTGTGTTTTTGAATTGAGCGTACATTTAAGGAGATCGTTTCGAAAACTGCCACTAGATGGCTCTGATGGTATTGATTTTACATTTGGCCGCAACTTGTTGTTATAAAAATGCTCGGGTGTGAATAAACGCACAACTTTCGATTATCCTAGAGTTAGAGATGTACAGTGAGTGACAATATTAATTCCCACCCATGCGTTTTCTACTTGTGATTTATTTCATTGTTTTTATAACAGAAAATGAAAATCTTTATTGGAAATTTTCTACGTTTGAACCATGAAAATTTCCATTAAAAATATATATATATTTTTTAAAACAATGAAATAATCACAAGTAAAAAACTCATGGGTGGGACTTAATATTGTCCCTCACTGTACTTTCAGATCAGTTTTTATTTATGTCGAGATATAATTACTATTTCTCCTATGAAGTACAAGAGTATAGCGTGCTTTAAACAATTTTAAAAGCAAATTGAGAATATATATTTTAAAAAGTATTTAAAATATAAATGATTTATAAATTTTAATCAAAATCTTTAAAGTGAATTTTGAGAAAATCGGGGGAAAAAAAAAGAAAAAAAGTACATCAGTAAAGTACTAGTACTCTTTGGCCGATTTTGTTCAAAAGTGTTTTCTTGAGTGCTATTAGAGTACCAAACTTAAATATAAAATTTTGTAGCTCTTGAGATATTTTGACAGTGAGACCCTCAAAACGTATATTTCCATCAAAATAGTTCATTAATAAAGAAAATATTTCTTTCAAAAAAAATAAAAATATTTTTATTTATTTCAAATATAAATTTATGTTGAAACCAACAACAAGCTGTAATATATACATAACTAAAGCAAATAATTTTCAAAGGATTGTCAAAAATAAATGGAACAATTATAATTTTCATTAGAGAGTGAGTGAGTGAGTGGGTGGGTGAAAAAAAAAAAAAAAAAAAACGATGTGTCCAGGAAAATTAGATTCGAATGAATTGTAATTATTCCATTAATAGTGAAGTAGCTCGCTTGCTTGCTTGTTTGTTAGCCTTTGTTGTTATTTATGCCACAAGGGATTCATTGTTGTTAGTAATTAATGAATAAGATACGAAAAAAAAAATGAATCGTTTTCCCTTTGGTCTACTATGCCTTATTATCATCAACATTACGTTATACTGTTATAACTCGTAAACGTAAAAATGATAGATATATTTATGTTATATAACATTAAAAAAGAAATTTCAAAATATAACGTCACGTTTTGAAAATTAATTAATTTTTTCTAATAACAGAAGGGATACAATAATGAAATTTAGTGACCAAAGTAAAAAGATTTTATTATTATTATTATTTGAAATTCTTATGGGGATCTACGTTTATTTACCCGAGGTGCTTTCGTGGACAAAGACAAATATTGAGGCTGAACTACTTTATTTTCTATCTCTAACTCCTCCTCCTGTATTCATTTCTATCTCTAACAAGCTAATCCTTATTTCTGTTTCCTTTTATCCAACCTCTTCTAGGCTAGGGAGGATGTCCTAGTTTGAGGAGGAACTCCCTTTTGAAGAATGCATCACTGAGAGGGAACTTCTTTTTTACGTCCCTTTCACAGGACGGGATGTCACAGCAACTTCCTTCTCCTCGTAGAGTTGCCTATTGTGATGAAATCCAATATTCCAATCCAGTGCCTCGCTTGAGGGTTTTTTCGGTAAAGGATTTTAATATTCATATATTTATTTGGAGTCTTTTTTTTTTTATAAAAATGTTTTTCTTTTCTATAATAAAGAATTAGCGTTTTTTTTTTCTTTATTCTTCGGCTGTTGCACTTAGGTCCAGTTTAATTTTCCATATGATGGAAGACAGTAGAAAAAAAGAAATTATATTTTTGAAGTTTCGGTCTTCATCAGGATGTTGGTATTTATTAAAACAAATAAAATATTTGATAAATTACATTCTTGTAAATTTTTTTAATATCCACAATTAATTTCAGTTTTATTTATTTATTTTTTTTAATTATTTCTTGAAAGAGAATTAGTTATTAGATTTAAATTTTACCATTTGAATCAATCGATTGAATTTTTTTTTCTATTAAGAAAAAGAAAATTTGTTTTTGATCTTTTGGTACTCTTCAAGATTTTGATTTCAATGATTTGATTAATGAATTAGAGATTAAAAACGCTCAGATAGACAGAAATATAAGTATATATACAAAAGTAAGATTAATAGGGTATCTCTCTTTTCTTCCTAATACTTAATACTAAACCAAGAGCCTCTCTGATAATTTACAAAAAAAATTTTAAGAAAAATCGCTTAGGTAGTTTTAGAGATTACATCTTAAATAACTCCATTAAAAATTTTCAGACTTTATTTTTAAAGAAATAATTATTTATACGATCTCTAAAATAGAATGATATATATAATTAATTATAGAAATATTTATTGTGAGATTTAATAATTATTATATTAATTTAAAATTTTTATATTTACTGCGAAACTACTTGACGGATTTTTAAGGTTTTTTTTTTTTTAAGTTTAATAGATATTTACAAGAAACATTTTAAAATGGATATGATATTTAAAAATTTTTTGAAATAACTGTAATTATAATGAAATTTTCGTTTCATATTTATATCTTCTTCAGGTGTTATAAAATCATTTCAAAATTTTTTTTTTAATTAAATCAAAACAAAAGACATTAATATAATAGTTAAAAAAATTTTTTGTTCATTTTATTTATTATTTTGCATGTAGAATTCAAAAATACTAAAATTTTATTCAATTAAAAAAAAATAATTGAATATTAATAAAATTAGTTTTTTTTTTTTATTAGTAATTATTATGGCAAGGTGACAAATATGACGTCACCGAGTGCCTTTTATTAATATTTTCTACTTAATCAAGTTATGATGCCTCTCTGGCGATTTTTTTAGCCCTTTATCGACTGTTGGATGATTACCTATGGGACATCCATTATCGCTATTAATTCGGGAATTGACTTGTTAATTTAAATACGCTAATTTCAAAATTAACTGATAGAATAATAATTTAAATGGAATTTTCAGAAAATTAATATTGAGGCATTTTTTTAGATTAAATAATAAATAACATATTTTTTATTATATATTCTAAATCATGCTATTTTTCTGATTAAAATGATATGCTACACTTGTGTGTGAATCTATTTGAAATTCGTTAAAAAATCATTTTTTAATCCAAGTGGAAAAATGGCGTCTTACGCCATTATTGTAAACAATATATTTAAAGAATATAGGCCTAATTAATGATTATTTAAAACAAAAAACCATTATTAATTGGAATTAATAATTTAATAATTAACAAAATCAGCTAATAGTGAAGAAATTGATTATTAAAAAAAACAAACAATTATTAATTGGAACTAATAATTTAATAATTAAAAAAATCAGCTAATAATGAAGAAATAAATTGATTATTAAAAAAAAAACTATTATTAATTGAAATCGATAATTAATAAAAAAATTTGTATTTAATTATTATATTGAATATATATATATTTATATATATAAACAGAATTGTTGCTTTTATAATTCCTTTTCTCCTTTGTTTATTTCTCTTTACGTCATCAGCACAATGAGGGTAGATGGCGTCCCCTTTATAAAATGATTAAGTTCTGTTACCGTTAATGACACGTGTGATGATGATGATGATGCTTGCCTATCAATAGGGTCCGATTAAAACACCATCCACCTTGTTCTACCTTTTTAACATTAATCACTCCAACAAATATTTATTGATCCCACTATCAAAAGAGCATGAAGATGAAAATAACCAATAAAAATATAAAAAAAAAAAATATTAGTTTAAATTTAAATTGAAAATAATTATATATTCTTTAGCCTAATTCATAAAAGAGTATTTGAAAAGCTTTTTAACTAATCAATTGTTAAACGATAATATGTATTTAAGCAAACTTTCTATTCATAAACACATTTAAACTGTAGATTAACTAATATGAAATTTAAGAATATTAAGTTTGGCAACATGGCAAAAACCTACGTCATTTTGCAAAATTTGTGGCATTAAGCTGACATCTGGCGGAGATTGAGAAATATATTTATATGTCAAACTAATTTGTTTTGATCGTTTTTAATAAGATCCTTATAGAATTAATACAAATAATTGGACAAATCAACATTATTGTCATTTAAATGAATATGGAAAAATAAGAAAAATTTAATATTATGAAAAATAAGAAAAAGAAGCCAAAATTTGACTGAGTAAGAAAAGAAATATTTTTGTCATAGCCACTGCTTTTGGTTTATTTTAATAAAAAAAATTTATTTCAGCAATTACTTTTGTCTTTAAATTAAAACAAAATAAAAAACAGATTTGAACGCGAGTAAAGAAAAACAGACAAAATGAAAATAAATATAAATGTCAGAGGTTAGTTTTTTCAAAATATTACTTTTTCAATAAATCATTTAATTCCATTTGGACTAGATACTAATAAGCACACCCCTTTTTTCAGTTTCAATGCATTCTCCAAAGGAACTGAAAGGAATTTAAATCAATTAAAAGCCATAAAAATAAGCTAAATAAAAAATACATTTGTATATTTAATGAAAATTAAATATGTTTAAATATCAAATATCAATCATTCAATTAAATATGTTTGAATTTCTATCAAATATTGAAACTCAAATGTATTGTAACTAATAATACTGTAGTAACAGATTTTAAGATCTTAAAGGATTTTTCTTTTTTTAAATAATCTTCTCCCAGGCATAATCCTTTTATCTATTTGATAGGCCATATTCAGGGCCGCAGACAGGGGGGGGAGGGGGGCTATATCCCCGGGGCCCGGGCCCTTTGCGCTCCAACCTTAAAATTCTAATAAAAAATAATTTTGATAGTTAAAATTTCAATTAAAAAAATCATTTTCTTGAATTTTTTTCCTGAAGGGGCCCGGGCCCTTTGAGCTCAAAACTCTCTTTTTTCCTGAAGGGGCCTGGGCCCTTTGAGCTCAAAAACCTGCCTTTTTCCTGAGGATGCCCGGGCCCTTTAAGCTCAAATCTCAAAATTTCAATAATAAAGAAAATCATTTTTTACACATTTTTTCCTGTGGGGCCCGGGCACCGGCCCTTTAAGCTCTAAGCAAGTAATATTTTTCACGTCTCAGGATAGCTAAAAACGCAGATTTCAGTGTCTAATTTTCAAAAAATTTTCCATACCCCACCCCGGAAGTCGTCTGTCCGGGTTTGGCCTCAATAAATTATGGTAACCCTATGTTTAGAAAATTTTGAAAAATTTTTAAATAACTTTTTTATTTAAATAAATATTGTAAGCTAAGCTTATGTATAACTGTTTTAAAAATTGTGTAAAAAATTTTTGGCATGAAGGCCACAATAGCCTTTTACATACCTAAAAAATATTAATGGGTGAGGGGGGGGGTATTATTAATTAGCCCTGGGGCCCGTCAAGTCTGTCTGCGGCCCTGGCCATATTCATAATATTGCATATTGTATTTATAGTTTCAATACTTTGCATTATTCTGAAAATATTAATTCATCAAGATTAATAATTTGATCATGAAAAAACATATAATACATTTGAATTTTTACTTACGTTTATTTTTATTAAAAGCCTATGATACTATAGGCTATTTCAAATGTCAAGTTGTTGTGATCGAAAATTTTGAGGTTACAAAATGTTTATTAGTGAGCTTAAACAAGGGGTCTCGCCTGTCTAGTTAAAATAGGAATTTAAACAAGTATTTAGGCCTAAAATATGTTTATGAATTAAGATTTTGCTAAAATGCTTTTCAAATTCTCTTTAAACATTGTTTAAGGTTTTATGAATTAGGCGGTTTATCTTTATTGTTTACAAAAATGGCGGACCGACGCTTATTTATTTTCCCACCTCTACGAAAAAAACTTATTTTTAATAAATTTACAACAACATTAAATACAAGTGTTGCATATCATTTTATTCAGAAAAATAGCAGAAATTAGATTCCTTAATAAAAATATAGGTTATATAAAAAAAAATTCTATTTATTTTTCTAAAAAAACAAATATTGAAAAAAAAAAAAACAAAATTATATAGGTCTACAAGAAATAAAGAAAATATAACATTTTAACATTAATCACTCCAATAAATAGGACTAAAAGAAAACGGGGACTAGTAGAGATAAAAAAAAAAACAATAAAAAATATGAAAAAATATTAATTAAATCGTGCATTTATTTTAATTCTTAAATAGAAAATAAATATATATTCTTTGCCTTAATTATTTACAAAAATGGCGGACCGACGCTTGTTTATTTTTCCACCTCAACAAAAAAAAGTTATTTTTAATAAATTTACAACAACATTAAATACAAGTGTTGTATATCATTTTATTCAGAAAAATGGCAGAAATTAGATTCCATAATAAAAAATATAGGTTATTCAGAAAAAAAGTCTTATATTTCTAAAAACCAATATTGAAAACAAAAATTTTTATAAGTTCAAGTCTGTAAACAAGAAATAAGAAAATTTTTTCTATTAAGGAGATTCCAATAAAATATATTATTAATTATTATAATAAAATAATTATACATAAAAAATTTGACTCGACGTGTTTTATTTTAAATGTAATAGCATAGAAATAATGGAATAAAGTTTTTTTTTTTTTTTATTTAAATACGAAAACCTGTTGCAATTAACTTTTTATTTTATTTTCATTCGATTCTATTTTCCTCTTTTTTTTTTTGTTTTTATCTTAAAAAAAAAAACCCATCTCATTGATTCAATATCATCACCCCTTTAATTAAAGTTGATCTCCTTTCTTCGTTCATTCTTTGGAATATCCTTAAACAATTTAAAATAAAAGATTCTTTCTTGATAACTCTCTCTCTCTCTTTCTCACTCTAATATTATTATCTTTTGAAATGTCGATAATAAATTAAGAGTTTTCAACTCTTTTCTAACATAATTATTAGATTAAGTTGAAATCTTGATTTTTTTTTCCTTTTTTAAGCACACAAATAGGATAATTTTTTTTATTTTATATAACATATATTTTTTATATTATGTAGTCTACCAATCGTGCCATTTTTCTGAATTAAATAATATACATCACTTGAAATTTATTAAAAATTGATTTTTTTCGTTGAGGTGAAGATCGATTGAATTTTATTCTCTATTATTAAGAAAAATAAAATTTTTTGACGTTTCGGTCTTCTTCAAGATTTTGATTTAAATAATTTGATTAATAAATAGGGTTTAAAAAAATATTCATATTTATTTAAAATCTTTTTTTTATAAAAATAATTATTTGTTAGCTTTTGTTTCTCTTTATTCATCGGCTGTATCACGTAGTCATTTAAAATGGCGTTTACTTTAGTTAATTTTTCATTTGATAGAAGACAGTAGAAAAAAAATTCAACGTTTCGGTTTTCATCAGGATATTGGTATCTTGTAATTTATTTTTTTAATAAAATTTTTTTATTATCCATAATTAATTTCTATCTTATTTTTTTCTTTTTTTAATTATTTCTTCAAAGAGAATTTGTTATTAGAAAAAACTAACTTTATCTATCGACTAGGCTTAATCGATTGAATTTTTTTCTCTATTTAAAAAAAAATGTTTTTTTTTTTGACGTTTCGGTCTTCTTCAAGATTTTGATTTCCCTGGTTTGATTAATAAATATGTTTAAAAAAAAATATTCATATTTATTTGAAGTCTGTTTTTTTATATAAAAATGTTTTTCATTTTTTAATAAAGAATTATTTATTGGCGTTTTTTGTTCTCTTCATTCATTGACACGTAGTCATTTAGATTAGCGTTGAATTTTGTTAATTTTCCATAAGGTGAAGACAGTAGAAAAAAAGAAATTTTTTTTTTTGATGTTTCGGTCTTCATCAGGATGTTGGTATTTATCAAAACAATCAAAATATTTGATAAATTAGATTTTTGTAATTATTAAATAATTTTAATATTCATAATTTTAGTCTAATATTTTTATTATTTCTTGGAAGAGAATGTTATTACACTTATGTTTAATCTAATAACAATTGTTTAACATAATTGTAAACAATAAAAGCAAAGAATATAATATACACGTTCAAACTTTAAGAGAATCAGTTTTCTGGATTCAACACTACATAAACTTGCATTCAACTGGCCGCCTACTACTACCCAAACAAAAGACATCGTCAGGTTTCAGTGAATACTGTTGTAAGAGTAATAAAGAAATTTTTTTGTTTCTTTTATGTAATCTAAATCTTGCCATTTTTCTACATAAAATAGTATACAACATTTGTATTAAAAATAATTTTAAATATATAAAAAATAAATTTTTTTCGTTCAAGTGGAGAGAGTAGACGCCATTTTTGTAAACAATAATAGAAGCCAAAGAATATAATTAAAATTGTTTAAAGATATTATTAAACAATAAAATTAAAAAAAAATTATTATTAATTAATTAAAATATTTATGTTATTAAATTTAAATTAGATTTAATAAAGATTTTATTAACATAAACATTTTTTTTTTTACTCCGTTCGCCTATAAGGAAGAAGGAAGGTGTAAAGGTAGTCAGTGAATATCGTATAGTTTGCATTTGCATACCTTTCTAATTATCTCAGAGGGATAGAGATAGCGAAGCAGATCGTTCAAATACACAAGAGAGGGAGCTATTTCAAAAACAATTACACTTTATGCTTTAATAGAATTGCATTTTCAATTAATATCTCTCTCTCTCTCTCTTTCTCTATGAAAGAATAAATTATATTTCACACCGAGATGCGTAGGTGTAGGTTTATTTAAATATATGTAAATAGAAATGGACTCTCTCTATGAGATATAAAAGATGAAAATTTAATTTTTTTTTTTTTTTTTAAATAAATTATCTTTTCTCTTAATCGGTTTGTTTGTATGCAGAATATATACTCAACTATTGTTAGAACAAATATACAATTTTAAATTTTACAAATTTTGCCTAATAAAATTTGTAGAGAATTTAATTTTCTATGACAACTTAACATGAAAAGAGCAAGTGATCTTAAAAAGATAGAGAATTGGTCATACAAGGCTGACACATCTCTTACCTATTCATAGGAGACACTTTGTAGCTCTTGACAATTTATATTGAACATTAAACATTGTTCTTGTTGAATGCCCAATTTATCAGAATGCTAGGGATGAATGTTCTTTGGCTGATAATGTCAGAAGAATTTTAACAAATAATCGATCAGTGACGTCATTTGGGGGCCATTCCCCCCTTCAAGGGCTCTGATTTTTATAAAATTTTATATTATTCTAAATAAAATATATCTACGAGTATACAAACTGTACAAAATTAAACAATTAATTAAATTAAATATATTTTGGCAAAATTTGAGTACCTATTTGTAAGTAAATTTTAAGACAAAAAGTTTGCCCTCCCCCTCCCTTCCAAGAAAAAGTTGAAATGACGCCACTGTAATTGATTTGAAAACTTATTCCATTTTCTTATAAAAAAAATCAACCTTTTTTTTTTTTTTTTTAAGGTCTATTTCGGCATCTAAGGCCATTTAGACCCCATCCCTATTTATTTCAAATGATTTGTAGTCAAATCAAATGAAATAAATTTTCCTCGCTTGGGACGGGAAGCGAACCCGGGACTCCGGTGCGAAAAGCTAATGTCTTCTCACTGAGCCACGGCTCCGGGGCTTCAACCAATTTAATGAAATCTAAAAAAAAAAAGGAACAAAAGGGAAAGGAAGAAGACTGGAAGAAATTAATAGAGAAGAGGAAGAAAGTGAAGTAAAAGACGAAAAGGAGAAAAAAAAGAAAAGAGGAAAAGAAGCATAGAAGAATAGAAGAAAAAAGAAAAGAAGAAAAAATAAGAAGAAAAAAGAGAAGGAGAAAAGAAGAAAATAATTAAAAGTTAAAAGTTGAAAAGAAGTTAATAAGAAAAGAAAAGAAAAAAAAAACAATAAAAGAAGAAGAAGAGTGGGAAGGAGAAAAGAAGAAAAGAATAAAAAAATAAAAGACGAAAAGAAAAGAGGATAAAAAAATTTATATCCCCTTGCTTGAAAATCATTTAACCTTAAGAAAACGAAATTTTTCCCGCCCTAAGGGAATTTTTTTTTTTTTTTACCTTCCTTGAAAATTATATGACCTTTTATTTAGCAAAGCTAAATTTTTTCCTTACTCCGGAAAATTTTTGCCGCTTACGTTAAAAAATCATTTGGCCTTTTTTTCAAAACTTTATTTTTTCCGCCTCTGTTTTTTTTTTTTTTTTTTTTTTTTTGGTTTATCTAAATATCTCGCGGCACCACTTAGCCATTCTCGCGGCACTCTTGGGATAGATATGGCGAATTTTCGAACAATGAAATGAATTTTTTTTTGTTTTTTGTTTTTTTTTTTAAATACAAACATTCTAGCATTATTTCTAAAGATTAATTCAAAATCTATGACCAAATTCCATTAAATTTTTTTTTGGATTTAATCATTTTGGCATCTCAATCATAAAATATTAAGATTTTCTCAACTCTTTTACAAGTTTAACTTATGAACTTAATGTTAGCACAACTATAAAACATGCTTTGGGCAAACAACTTACAAAATGACTTGGAAGGAACATGAAAAGTCCATTTTAACACACCGTCTAAATGGAATTCTATTTTCTTTTGTCTACTCTAACAACAAGCATTACTAAGTTTTATTAGAGAAGAAGAGGGGGGGGGTGGGTTCTTATGAAGAGGTAAAAAGGGAAGGGGTTGAAAATTCCTTTTAAAAGAAAATAAATAAGATTTCATGCAAATCGGTTAAGTAGTTCTCGAGATAATCTCATTAAAAAAAAAACATACAAAAGGCTTAAATTGGTCACTTATGACGAAATCACTTTCTAATTCATAAATTAGTAATAAAATAAAATAAAAATAAAAATATTTAAAAAAAAAATAAATAAAATTTGTTTAAAATTGAATTTGGAATAATTTAACTTATTTCTCAGAATATAAATAACGAAAATATCGTTAAAAAGTAAAAATATATAAAAATTGATAAAATAAAGTCCCTATTTAGGGAATTTACATTTCAAAAACTAAAAATACATTTTATCTTTAATTAACATTTTTTAATTACATTTTATCTATCTTTAATTATTCAATTAATATCCTAAAAAATTGTTATAATTAATTTTGAAGAAATAAAAAAAAAGAAAACGGCACTAATGTTGGTTGATTTAAAAAAAAAATTTGTATTAGGATAGCGATGTTGATGTTTAAAATTGTATATTTGTTCTAACAATAGTTGAGTATATATTCCACATACAAAGAAACCGATTAAGAGACTTGATTTCAACCATATCCTTCAATTGAATTTTATTGGTTATGTACTCAATCGAAGCACAATTTTACACTCTACAATTTGTTCTATATAAATATTTGCCATAAAATTGTGAATAAAAGAGATATTGAAGATACAAAATCATAATATGAAACAAAAATATTTGTTTTCTAAATTTGGCACTTGATTTCAACAATATCCTTCAATGGAATTTTAGTAAGTATCTACTCAATCGAATCATAATTTCACAATCTACAACTTATTTCATATAGAGCTTCACGATAAAATTGTGAATAAAAGAGATATTGAAGATACAAAATCAAAATATGAAACAAAAATATTTATTTTCTAAATTTGATACTTGATTTCAACCATATCCTTCAAATCGAATTTTAGTAGTATATGAACTCAATCGAAGCATAATTTCACACTCTACAATTTGTTCTATATAGATATTTGCCATAAAATTGTGAATAAAAGAGATATTGAAGATTCAAAATCATAATATGAAACAAAAATATTTATTTTCTAAATTTGACACTTGATTTCAACCATATCCTTCAATCGAATTTTAGTGTTTATGTACTCAATCGAAGCACAATTTCACACTCTACAATTTGTTCTATATAGATATTTGCCATAAAATTGTGCATAAAAGAGATATTGAAGATACAAAATAAAAATATGAAATAGAAAATTTAGTTTCTTTATTAACTGCATGTCTATTCAAGGTAGGGTATATTAAATTTAAATTTAAATCTCTCTCTCTCTTTCATGCGAATGAATTAATTGAGCATCGCCATTTTGGGACGAGTGGACTGTATGTATATATGGGATGTAACAGCAGCAATGTTGATGGACATATATCGTTTACGCCACATTTTTTTTTGTGATGTTGAGAGCGTAAAAAAAAAAAAAAGATCTTTTTTTTTACTGACAACCAAATTAATAAATGAACAAATGTTTCTGTATTATTTACATGAGAGAGAGAGTACATGAATGACTTTACAAAGTGTGCATTTAGTTAATTATTACGTATTTTTAATTTAATAAACAAATAATAATAACCAATTAATTAAATAGGCAAAATATACATTTAAAATAAAAAAAAATTAATATATATGATTAATTATCGAATAATAATTGTGAGATTTAATTATTTTTAAATTTTTAATTCTATTTATTACTAACTCTGAAACTATTGGACGAATTTTAATGGGGCTTTTTGCAATATGGAGAGAAAAATTTGCTGATGGTTCTAAGTTTAGTATTAATAAAAAATAAACACAATTATTATTTACATAGATCGGGGCCACCCCTTAGTTATCAACCATATTGAAATTATTGTTTTTTTTTTTTTTTTTTTTTTTTTTTTTTTGCACAAATAAAATAAATTCCATAAGAATAAATTTAAACTATCAACCGTAGTCTCTGGCTGAAATGTTATTTATGTATAGGCTAAATATGAAAAATAGAAAATTAAAATACATTTGGTTATAAGTTTCAATCGGTTTATTAAAAATTAACATTTATTCTATCAGTTGTTAAATCACTAATTGAGTTATGAATTCTAAAATTAATTATTAAAAATGTTAAATAATGATAAACGAGGCCATTCTAGATAAATAAATCTTTGAAACATATAACCAAGTTTTTTTTTAAATTTTCAATTTACATATATCCAGGGCCGGATCTAGGGGGGGGGGGGGCAGTGGGTGCGTGTGCCCCGGGCAGCAGATATCAGGGGGCGGCAATTAAAGAAAGATTTACTAAAAAAAAGGTAAAATGATATGAATTTAGAAAAGGGGGCGGCAAATTAAATTTTGCCCCCCTAAAAAATCTCCTAGTTCCGGTCCTGCATATATCATAAGATCTTTATAGAAAACATAGCTGCAGGACCTGTTAGAGGAGGGCAACGTGCTAATAATAATTTTTTTTGTGTAATTTATACAAAATATTTGTTTTTTAATTTATAAAACTTCAATACTTTTTTTATGAAGTTTTGTAATTTATTACTATAAAAGTAAAACATTCTTAAGAAATATTTTTATTTTATTTTTTTTATTTATTTATTTTTTTTTTTTTTTTTTTTATTTTATTTATTTACAAAACGTAGACTCACCGAGTACTGCAGATATTATTCAATAACGAGGTTATTTATTTATTTATTTTTTTTTCATTTTATTTATTTATTTTTTTTTTTTATTTTAATTTTAATTTTCTTTTTATTTTCTTTTATATTCATTGAAAATAATTTTAAATTTTAATTAAAGAAAATAACAGAAATTTATTCAATAAGGTTTTTTTTTTTTTTTTTTTAACTACGATACTGCAATAAATTCAAACGAATGATTTAATGCAATGGCAATACAATTAAAGAAGAAGGGGGGGGGGACTATCATTCTGATATCTTTAAGGAATGCCCCCTAATAGTTTTTGACTAATAGATTGCGTGACCAACCAACCAGCCAACCAACTAACCGACAGACAGACGATCTTTCTTTTTTTTTTTTAGCTTCACGCAAAAATAATATGTCTATTAATCCAGAGAAGGGGAGAAACAAAATTTCAATTTCCAATTAAAACTTTTTGATGATGATGATGATGAGCGAGGTAGGGGAAGAGGGAATTATTAATTAAGAAAATAATTAAATAATTATCAAAGAATACTATTTCGTTAATAATAATAATAATAGCTAATTACTATTTAAAGTTTTTTTTTTTATTTTAATTTCTAATTAACCGGAAATAATGAGGTAACTTTTGAATTTGATTTTTTTATTTTTTATTTTTTTGTTTCTTATTTCTTTTTTCTTGCGTGATTCAGTTTAATTCCATTAATTAATATATGTATAATTAGCTGTGTGGTATAGCAAAATTGTTATGGTTTTTAGTATTTGAAAGGGAATTATTGAATATATAGACTTAAGACACGTTAAATGAATTTTTCCTAAAAATAAGTCCTCATTAAAATTTTCTACACAGTGAATAAAAAAAAAAAAACATGAAAATTCGCAACTAGTTTGACTTAGAATTTGAAAGGAAAAGTTAAAATAATAATTTTAAAAATTATTTTATTTTAAAAATTAAAAATATTAGCCTATTTATTTTTTCTACATTTTGATTTTATAACTTAAATAAAATTTTTATAGTAATTTTACAGTAAAATATTATAGAAGATAAATTGTGAAGTGTTAAATTCTATTTCGATTGACTATACAATTGCTAGAAGGATATGATTGAATGCAAGAGACAAATTTAAAAAATAATTTTAAACTGGTAGCCGTTGGCTCTAGTTGAAACATTATGCTTTAAAAGGAGAATTAAATTCAAGTATGATACACAAGGTTTTTTGTTTCAATGATTTATTTATTTAACATTAACACTTTATACGTATTTCAACACTCATATGTGTCAACATCGGTCACTTCACGATGATGACACATATGATGTCGAAATACGTATATATACAGTGTTATATACTATATAATAGTGTTAATGTTAAATAAATATTAAATGTTAAATAAATAAATCATTGAAACAAAAAACCTTGTGTATCATACTTGAATTTAATTCTTCTATTAAAATTTAAAAAATCAAATTTTTTTTTTAAATTTTTGATTTTGTAACTTAATAACTTTTTTATAGTTAATTTTACGGTAAAAAAGTATATATAAGCCAAATTGTGGAGTGTTAAATTCTGCTTCGCATGAGCCTTCACTTGATAAAATACGATTGAAAATATGGTGGAAATCGAGAGTACAAATTTATCTATATTTATACCTTTCTATTCATATTTTCATTTTGTAACTTGAATAACTCTTTTATTCAAAATTTTATGGAAAAAACTATATAAAACAAATTGTAGAGTGTGAAATTGTGCTTCGATTGAGTTCATAAACAATAAAATTCAATTGAAAGATATCGTTTAAATCAAGAGTTAAATATAGAAAATAATTATTTTTTTTTTCATATTTTGATATTGTATCTTCAATAACTCTTTTATTAACAATTTTGTTGAAAAAATCTATATAAAACAAATTGTTAGAGTGTAAAATTCTGCTTCGATTGAATATATAATTACTAAAATAGATAGATTAAAATTAGAACTTATAAATTTGTATATTTTAGAAAAATATTTTTTACTATCTTGTCTCCATAACTTTCTTATAATTGAGTTATTACAAAAAGTTCATAGAAGAAAAATTGTATAGCGTTTAATTATTTTCTAAATTAGTATATAATTCATAAATATAAACATAGGCCAGCTAAATCATATTTTTGAGCTGATTGATTACTCTTTTTTTTTTTAATTTGATTTAATTCATTCGGTTTTTATTAGCACAATTTTTTTTTTTTTTTACAAATAATGATGGATCAATAAGGAAGAAGGAAGGAAAGAAGGAAGGAAAGTGTGGTTGGCTGGTTGAAGGGTTAAAAGAGGGGTGTGAGGGAATAGGGGGTTTGGCGAAACACGCGACTTGTGTCTAATCGAATTCCGAGTGTTATTTAGGTTAACGATGTTTATAAAATGTATTGAAACTCTCATTCAACTAATAAATAAATAAACAACAAAACTAATGAAATTAGAAAATTTGCTTGCTATATTCTTTATTAAAAAAATCTCATTTAAAAGTCACAATTTATACTAAAGTGATTAAAATAATTTATTTTATAATCCTAAAGGATATTTAAACATTAAAAAAAAGTCTCTTATTTTGTTGTATTCATTTAGAAATAAAAAAAAAAATTAAGTCAGGCCCTGGATCCGAACCCACAACATGACATATTAAAGAGCTGGAAAAACCTGAAGACTTGGGTTCGATTCCCGGTAATGCGGAGATTTTTTTATGGCTTATTTTAATTAGTCTAATAGAATATTGATCAAAAATATAATTAATACAATTTTTTTAATGTGTATTTTTTAAAATTAAATATATATATATATATTTTTTTTTAATAATATAATTCGAATTTAGAAATGAAAAAATCCCATATTGTTCCTTTGTTCTTATCCATTTACTTAAAAATTCAACAAGTTCTGATGAAGATTGAAACGTCACGGATAAATAATAATAAATAAAAAAATAAATAAAAGTCTCTCAGGATATTTTTTTTTTTTTCAAATCCAACTTACTAATATGAATAAAATCTTTTTAGCGTACAAAATAAATAGAAACATATACCCTTTGCCATTAATAACAATTATATATTTTTTTTCCCGGAGTGAACATAAATGTTTATATTAATTTATAGCCACTGTTTTTTTTTTTTTTTTTTTTTTTTTTTCTAATTTATCATTTGCTGGGTGGCATCCAAAAGGGGCTTTAGAGGACGACAAACACAACGACTGTCCCCCCTCCACAACTTTCATTCTGAGACAATTTTAATAAATAAAAGTATTATAATATAAAATCAACAGTGTTGTTAAATCTCTCGTTATTTTGACAAGAAAGAAAAAGTTAAAATTAGTTTTATTTTATTTTTTTTTTATAAAATAATAACTAGCTGCACAACTCGCCTTTGTGTCCTTTCCAATCATTGTCTAATTTGATTTTATTTATTTAAGAATCTATAACAATAAATATATAATTAATTAATTGATTTTTTCAAAAATTCAAACCAATAATTACTTTAAAATTAAATTAAAAAAAAAAAAATTCCTTAAAAATCCGTCAGGTAGATTCAAATTTTTATGCGTAACAAAAGAATGAAATTAAATCTCACAATTTTAATTTTATAAAATAAATTTCTTACAATGTTTTTTTTTTTACACTTAATATATAAATAATAATTAGTTATTGAATATTTAATTTAAACTTGTTTCTTTTTAACAAATAGACTACAAAATTACTTGACGGATTTTCGTTTTTTTTTTTTTTTTTTTTTCTAATTTGTAGGGAATTTTCAGGGGTGGGTAAATTCAATATAAATAGGCTATATAATTAAACAAATAATCATAATTTTTTTATTTGCTGTTTTTAATGCATCGACTCTGAAACTACTTGACGGATTTTTCAATGTGAAGGAATTATTTTTTTTCTGGGGGGGGGGAGGAGAGGACAAGGGGTGATTTTATGCTACACTTCTTAAATTAATAAGAATCTGACTTTAGGAAATTTCAAGGATAACAATTCGAAAATACTTATATTTAATATTCTCAAGTTTGAAACTATTATATATGAATATTTAAAAATTAAAAAACGACTAGAGTAGAAGTTTCAAAGATTTAATAAAAATTAAAATTTAAGTGCTACTTTGGTTGTCACGAAGATTTATTTTTTTAATAAATTATTTAAACTTATAGTCTAGTGTTTTTAATTTAATTTTTTATATTTTCATGAGTACTCGGAAGTTTAATATAGATGCGCGAACCGCCAAAGGGAAATGATTAATTTCAATTGCACACTAACGTTTTATTTAAATATAAAACAAAAAAAAAAAGCATACGGAATATGAAAACAGATCTTTTTCAAAAATATTTCTATTATACTCGTAACAATTACACAATAAAAAAAAGACCAAAAAAATCCGTCAAGTAGATTTGTTAGAAAGAAAAAGTTAAAATTAAATCTCACTATTCTTATTCTATAAATTAATTATATAAATTAAATTTCAATTTTTCTTAATTTTAATTATTGCATTGCATTGTTATGAATTCCAATTAAATTAAACAATTAAATAACGAAATATTTTTTTTTTTTTTTAGTGTTTTTATTACGCCCCGCTTTCTGATTGAGACTCCTTTCTTCTCTTCTAATCTCTCTATCTATTTCAACTCACCCTAATATAATAAATAAACCGAGTGTACGTTGCTATATATTATTTATTATATGAAAGATAAAATTTTATATACACGTTATAAAATTTCGTTATTTCACAAATTATATCCCTAAAATTTCGAAGGCAAGAGTTTATTTCTAATTAATATTTTTATGGATCGTATAAAATTATAGGTTTGTCTGTACATATATTATTTTTTAGAACCTAAAAAGAAAAAAAATTATGGGGGAGGGGTAATAAAAATTAGAAGAAATTATCTTTTAGCCTATCGTTATCACAAAGCCTTTCTTTTTTTTGTGATAAAACAGCTTTATAATTAAAATTATTTTTTATTTTAATTTAATAAATTACAAATTCATTATTTTAATTTAGAAAAAAAAAAAAGCGAGGTCTCAGAACCGAACCCACATCTTCAATCATTTATATTTGATTGATTCATAAAGCCATGGGTTCGATTCCCATTTGTGACTATTTTTTTTTATTGCTTATTTTAATAAATCCAACCGGATATTTATTAAAAAAATATAATTCTAGTATTTTTTTGCTCAAAAATGAAAAATAAAATTCTCTTTCTGTAGAAACAAAAAAAATTAAGTTATGGCCGGGATTTAAACAAACATCTGATTGAAAATATAATCAATTTTGTTTCTTAATAATAAATAAATAGTTAAATAATTTTTGAGATCTAATATAAGTATTTGAATAAGATTAATAAGATGAAAAGGGTACCATTGCCCTGGAAAGACAAGAGATCCTGGGTTCGATTCCCGAGGGCCATGTGGCGTTTGGCCCACCAACAAAAAAACACATTCACACATTTGTTAAATACAAAAATAATTAGCCAGGATTGGCATTCAAACCCACATTATTCTATTTAATTGGATTAACAAACCAAAAGACGTGGGTTCGATTTATATTCGATGATTTTTTTTTTAACTAAAAATTGAATAAAAATATAATGGGGTCATATTTTCCATGTTGTTAAATAAATAAATAAATGAGATCAATAGGTTAGTAACAAAAAAAAAAAAAAAAAAAAAAAAAAAAAAACGCCAGACCTGGGATTCGAACCCAAACACTTTGACCATAAAACGTGGGTTCAATTTTGGAGAATTTTTTTTTAATAGATTATTTTAATTTTTAATTAATAATAATTAATGGTGTGTTGCAATTATTAACACTTAATATAATAGAATTTTTTTTTATTTATTTATTTTTTTTTCAATTAATTAAATTTAATTTTAAATTAAATAATTATTTTTTAATAATTCATTTATTTTATTTTCGAGATGAGATAAAAATAAAAAAATTAATCACACCTGGGATTTGAACCCATATCTTCTTTCGCCATTTAATTGGATCATAAATCCGAAAGACCTGGGTTCGATTCCACGGACTGTGTTTTTTTTAATATCTTATTTAAATAAATCTAACCTCTTTATTGATTTGCAAATGTATTTAATCGTTAGTTTATCCTTTATAACGATTGATTGGCTTAAAAATTCAAATTAAATTGACAAATCTATCATTAAATAGTATTTATATATAAATCTAAAGTTGTTTGAAATTGTAATTACATGGTGGAGTGAAGGGGGGATGAAGGGAAGAGGGGAGTTTTGTTCATTAACTGTCCAAGTATTAAGGAATAAACCCCCAATTGATCATATCTCTATCGAGAGCAGCTCAATGTCCGAAGTTTTGGATGAAATAAAATAATTTGAGAGAGGTTAAGAGAAGGGATGGAGGGGGAGGGGGTGGAGAGTTACGAGCTCTCATTTACGGTTCATTAATCCAGGCTTAGTTAGAATGAGACTGGATCAATTAGGATATATGATCGATGTGTGTGTGGATGATTAGAATTTAATGGAAACAGCTTTAGATTGCAAAAAAAATGTACGTTTTTCTTTGCATAATATCATCACTTTATCATTTGTTATCTACAGTATAATTTGCGAGATTTAAAAAAAAATTTAATTACAATAAAAATAATTATTGAATTTTTTAAAATAAATTATAAATTAATTAAGATTTCTGAGATTTAAACAAGAATTAAAAAAAAATATCAATAATTAAAATGATAATTTGATTTTCAATTTTTTTTTTTTAATTTCAATTAAACAAATTATTAATTTTAAATAAATTTGTAATAAAAATTTATTAGATATAATTGGAAATGAAAAGAATAAAATAATTATCAACAATTAAAAAAATTGTTTAATTAAAGAAATTTAAAAATTAAGCTGTAAATTAATATCGTTAAAATTTGTAAGATTTAATTGGGTAAAAAAAATTTTAATCATTTAATTATTGCAATTAAATATCACAAATTTTAATTAATTTACAGCTTATTCAAAAATTTCTTTAATAAAAGGTTGTTTAATTCTCAATAATACTAATATCTTTTAATTAAAGAAATTTTAAATAAAGCTGTAAATTAATAATTAAGATTTGTGAGATTTTATTGGATTAAAAAAGATTTTAATCTTTTAATTGTTGCAATTAAATATCACAAATTTTAATTAATTTACAGCTTATTCAAAAATTTCTTTAATTACTATTAAGCTGTGAAGATTGCCTTTATATTAAAGAGTTAACTCCGAAATCACTGGCCGGATTTTTTTTGGTGGATAAAAATTAATCGAATCTATTTATAGTGATTTATAAAATACATTTCATTAAGCGAGATACAGACAAGAAGTAAAATTTTTTCTAATAAAATATATTTTCTTAAAATAGGCCTATTTTACTAACTAAATCTATAAACGTTGTAATGTTGTGACTTACCTAACGAATGCATATCCTTTGTCTTTGAACACACGAATTTCTTGGATATTGCCAAATGGGGAGAAAGTCTTCTGCATGAGTTCTTCAGTCAGTCCATTGGTGAGGCCTCCACAATAGACTGTGCAATTTGTTGGACTTGATTGGTTATATACTTCATCGAAGGTTAATGGCTTTGCGTTCACTGCAACAGATAAAATGTCAAACAAATAAATTAAAAAGAAAAAATATTAATAATAATAACACCTAATTTTAACAAATTTTGTTAGAACCCAGAATCTCTAGCCAAAAAGTATTTTTTTCTTAGTAAACATATATTTTTTTATTATGTATTCGAAATTCTGCTATTTTTCTGAATCAAATGATATTGCACACTTTTATTTAAATTTATTGTAATTTAGTTAAAAATTTGTTTATTTCGTTGAAGTGGAGTGAATCCGCCATTTTTGTAAACAATAAAACAATTAATTAAAATTAAAGAATTCATTTAATTTAAAAATATCAAAACTAATTATTGTAAATTTTATACATCGTAAATTTCATTTATGAGATATAATTGAAATTAAAAAAAAAAATCAAAAATTAAAAAGATTGTTTAATTAATACCAATGCCTTTTTTTAATTAAAGAAATTAAAAATAAACTGTAAATTAATTAAATTTTGTGAGATTTAATTGGAATAAAAAAATATTATTTAACTATATTAATTGTTAAGTAATAAAATAAATTTCCAATGAATATAGACATTAATTTTCGAAATTAAAATTATTATTATTTTTTTGTAAATAAAAGAAAAGTTGTTACCTAAATTTTAACGAAACAAAATTAAATTGAAAAATATTTCCATCTAATTTTGGAATTATGATTGATATATTAACACCACCCACTCTCCCCTTCTGTCCATGAATTCAACCCGAATTAATTTAACAAAAACTAGCTGTGCCGCTCGCCTTTGGCGGAATTTCACCTGTATTATCTACGCAAAATTCATTTTAACGACTTTTTTTTACCTCCTTGGATCTTTCGATATATCCCATATTTTCCTGCCTCTTCTTTTTTTAATCTCTCCCTCCAATAACCACTATTCCTTTCTTTCGTCTCCGGAAGGCAGGAACTTTCTCTTATTCAAAGGCGTTTTTTCTTGCTACATAGTCTTTTGTCAGACCCTCCCTTCTTTTCCAGAAATTCCCTTCTCAGACTTTTTTTTGGCTTGTTAAGTTGTTGTCCACCAGACACTCCAGTGGATCTTGGTGTCGTTTAATTTGTAAATTCCTTGTTCTAATGCTCAGGACATCCGCCTCTAACATCCAAAGGTGTGCAGCAGTATGTTCCCTTGAAGAACCTTCCTAATACACTTTCCATTTCTTCGTATTTTACCAGTCCCAAGTCTTATTCCGTATTAGATAAATTCTCTATCCAAGTACTAGGAAGGTTCTGACTGCTGCATTCTTTTGGAAGTCGGAAGTCCTTAACATGAGAACCAGGATGACCTATTTGTCCACATTATATAATCTTAAAAACACTAAGAACATGAGTAGTATCTGTTAACAGAATGAGGATGGGAACAGCAGAAAATGGCTGGGAGAAAAATGCAAACTCAGGTCTTATTCCGTATTAGATAAATTCTCTATCCATGTACTAGGAAGATTCTGACTGCTGCATACTTTTGGAAGATGAATTCGGAAGGCCTTACCATGAGAACCAGGATGACCTATTTGTCCACATTATATAATCTTAAAAACACTAAGAACATGAGTAGTATCTGTTAACAGAATGAGGATGGGAACAGCAGAAAATGGCTGGGAGAAAAATGCAAACTCAGGTCTTATTCCGTATTAGATAAATTCTCTATCCATGTACTAGGAAGATTCTGACTGCTGCATACTTTTGGAAGATGAATTCGGAAGGCCTTACCATGAGAACCAGGATGACCTATTTGTCCACATTATATAATCTTAAAAACACTAAGAACATGAGTAGTATCTGTTAACGGAATGAAGATGTGAACAGCAGAAAATGGTTGGAAAAAAATGCAGATTTTGTAGTACGAAAAAAAGGGCATCAATTTGTTTTCGATTCTGCTTCCACATACAGTTCTCTTGTACTAGAAGATGAGCTCTGTGATTCTGAACTCCATTAAACAATTCTTCCATTTCTGTACTTTATCTTGAAGAATTCTTATTTTTAATATTACGTACAGATTCTTTCAGGCAGACTTTTGGCCATTTTCCCATTTTCATCGAAATAGCTCTCCCAACTATTATAAATACTACTATGAGGTTGATAGGTTCAGATCT
Source organism: Euborellia annulipes (assembly GCA_023213315.1). Classification (NCBI taxonomy): domain Eukaryota; kingdom Metazoa; phylum Arthropoda; class Insecta; order Dermaptera; family Anisolabididae; genus Euborellia; species Euborellia annulipes. The sequence continues at coordinate 29,026 of JAKCPI010012829.1, read as the reverse complement.
ACTGTTTCCTTGATCTAGATTGAATCTTTTCTGACTTTTACTTATTTTAATATTGAAATTATACTTTTTCTCTTATAGGGCACACCAAGGCACTGCCGTTCTGCCATTCACCTCCATCTTCCAGAGTTATGCTGGACTGTTTCTCTCTACGCAAAGTACTGTTCAATTTCATTGGAATTCGATCAACTCCAGATTCCGTATGTTTTTATAGTAAAAATTAACGAATACTTGCTTGTCCACTGATGGGGATGTTATCAAAAACCTTCAGACCTTATTGGGTCATAGACAGGCTTTGCTTTATTTATTATATTCCGATTCCAAATCAAAAACTTGACGTTGATGTTAATTTTTTATTTCTCTTCCTTTTTTTTTTTTTTTTTTTTGTTCAAGAGAGTGTCATTTGAAGATCCCGAAAAGTTTTCTCTCTCTCCCACTCTCCATCCACCATCGCAGAGGGCGGCCATTAAAGAAGAAACTCATTAAATTGTCATCAAACTATAATTAATTTGGTTACTATAAAATAGAAATATAATGTTGATGATGTTCGTTTGAGCGAGGGGATGAGGAGAGGGAAACGAAAGAGAGTACTTAAAGGGCTTAAAGGTTGTTGTCTGTTATTGATGGACTAAAGATAGACATACAGACAGATATAAATGTTGTCGGGGGGCAAGGAGGGGGAAATATAATAATAAAACACATTTTGATTTTATTTTTACTTAATAAAATCGTTTTGAAATGTTCTATATAAATTTCCTCACCTCGTCCTCTTTTAAAAACGGAAAAAATTTAGAAAATATAACATCTTGGAATAATAATAATAATAATAAAAAAGCATTTGGGTTTCCATCACCATATAGCAACCCAATAAAATAATGAATTCATACACCTTATTAAAGATAATTTTTTTCTCGCATTTTGACAGTTTTTAATGAGTATTGGATCAACGATATTGGAGATATGAATAGTTTAATAAAAAATTTTCTCTTATATTTCAATTTTTATTGGTAATATTATTTCGAAATTTGGCGGGAACATTTTCTTATAATAGAACATTATTCATTTAAAATTTGGTGAAAATCTCATCATTGATATCAGAAATATATGGAGTTTTCTGATATTCATATTTAAAGAATTAATTTTTGTTTTCTCTTATATTTCAATTCCTCAAAGTTATATTATTTTGAAATTTTGTGGGAATATTATCTGTTAATAGATCTTTTATTTATTTAAAATTTGGTGAAAATATAATCATCGAAATCAGAGATATGTGAAGTTTTTTGATTTTCTTTTTCAAAATATGTAAAAAATAAACTTTTATGTTCTCTTATATTTTAACTTTCTTTGGTAATAATGTTTTGAAATTTGGCCGGAATATTATCGGATAATAGAACTTTAATGGTTTAAAATTTTGGTGAAAATCGGATCATTGTTATCGGAGATATGTGAAGTTTTCTGATTTTTTTCTACAAAATGTTTAAATAATTAACTTTTGTATTCTCTTATATCTCAAACCCCCTTAGTAGTAATTTTTTTGAAATTTGGCAAGTAAATTGTCTCTTAATGGAGCAATGATTCTATTAAATTTTGATCAAAATCGGATTGATGATATTAATTATGTCGGTACCTTTTTGATTTTTTTTTCTAAAAAATATTTAACGAAATAAATTTTTTCTCTTATATATAATATTTCCACTTCCCTGATGAGTAGAATTTTGAAATTTGTCTGGAATATAATGCCTTAAGAGAGGTTTTATTCTAATAAATTTTAATGAAAATCCAAACAACAATCTTTTGTTCTTTGTCTACAAAATGAATAGAGAAATAAATTTTTTTCTTTTAAATTAGAGTTTATAATTTTTACAGGGATTTTATTCTTGTGCTTTTATTTTATTATAATTTGATGATAAATTGATGCTCTTGGAGATATAGACATCTTTTTGTTAAAATATATACATAATTAAATTATTTTTTGTCTAATATTTCTCCGCCCATTAGAGATATTGTTTTGGAATTTTAAGGGAATATTATCGTTTAAAGGGGGATTAATTCTATGAAAATTTTGTAAAAATTAGTCTAATAATATTAGAGATATTGACATCAGTAAGAACATTTCCCCTACAAAATATAAATGAAATTTGATTTTGTTTTGTCTAATATTTCAACTTCCATTCGGGGAAGAGATTTGAAATTTTACCGGAAGAAAACCTCTCAATTCCGCTTTTATTTTATCAAAATTTGGTGAAAATCTGATTAATACTATCTGAGATATAACCATTTTTTTTTTACAAAATATTTATAAAATAATTTATTTTTCTATTTATACCGTTATATTTTCTAAGGAATAGAGATATAAAAAATGATTCTTTTGCCATTGCAAAGAGGATGAAATTCTTTTTTAAATTATTATTTTCAGATGAATATTCAACGAACTGCCAACGTCTTAAGAAAAAAATAAAAAATTGTTTATCGTTAATTTTTTATTTTAATTTATACGATCGATAAACTAAATTTGGTAGAGTTCTCTATTCAAATCTCAATTCAACAATGAAGATTAGACTTTCCTATACAAATTATTGAAATGAATGAATTTGTAATTTTTTATTCTCTTTCTAATTACAAATCAATCTTTGTATGAAATAAAAGCAATGCACTTTTTTTAATTTTCCCCATCATATTGTACGCCAAAATAACGTTTTTTTCTTCTGCTTTCGTTGCAAAAGAGAAGATATTAAATATGTATATTGAGGATTAATACGCACTTGATATTTCCTGTATAAATTACTAATTTTCTCTCTCTCTCTCTCTCTCTCTCTATGAATAATTTCCGTTTTATTGGGGTCATCATTAATTATAAAGTCTCTCTCTCACTCCTTTGAAGGAGTCTCTGAATATTGCAGACGGTCAAGTAATTAAATACATGTCAAAAAAAATGAACAAAAATACATAAATACTCAAAGGGATGGTTATTATACAAGAAATATAAAAACTGGCGGGTTTCAACTCCTTATCATCAAAGAATATTAAAAACAAACAGTGTATAGGAAAATCTGATCATAATTTAATAATAAATTAATATAAATATTAACGTTAATTTTTTTTTTTTTTAAGTTGCCATTTTATCTGAAAATAATAATTTATACATGATTTGAAAAAGAATTTCACCCTCTTTACATTAATTTTTATATCACTTTTTCTTTAGAAAATGATAGGTTAAATAGAAAAATAAATGTGACCGTTTACATGAAAAGGTACCTGGGCTAAATTTTCAGGAGAGTCGATTAAAAAAAGTTCAAAAAAATAGATTTTTGGAACGAAGTTCTTTAGCGCGACTTACGAAGGGTGAATTGGGAAAAAATGTAACGTAACAAAAACGCGTTCCTAACAAAAATGCGTTCCCAGCGCCCGAGCGACGGTGGAGGAAGGGGAGATTAGCCAAAGTCTTGGCGAGGCCACGCCCACCTTCTCCTCTTTATTTCCTTCTATCGTCGAAGGCGAGCAAGTGGTTCCAGTGGGCGCAGCTCCCTGACTTCGACGAGTCAAATCTTACAATTCTAGCCCTAATTATAAAAAATGATTTAGACACTTTTTAATTAATAGTATAAAAAATATAAGCCTATATAATATATTCTGAAACGAATGATCAAATTGGGGTGGATTTAAAAAAGAAAACTCAATTTTTTTTTCGAAAATCCCAGCTTCTCCACCACCACCTTATTAATTGAGGATAGTCAAATATAAATGGAAAGATTTCGTAGAAACAAGCTCTTGAATAAAAAATACATTTATTAAAAGGACGATCGCTTATTCTACGAACCAATTATTTTCTCTTTAAATTTAGAATTTCAATTTATTAAAAAAAAAAAATAAAAATAAAAATAAAATATTTTATATAATAATAAACTTTTTAAGAGTTAAAAAAAAAAGTTGATTAAATTTTTTAAGACGTTTTCTTTTTTAAATAATTGACTTCATAATGATAATTTTTCTTGTGAAAAATCTCTAAAACTTGGAGTGAAGAAGTTTGTTGTGTTGACTGGAAGGTGGAAGGAGGACGGGAAGGTGACGGAATTCACTTCATTATAGGTGATTTTTTTTTCTCTCTCTCTCTCCCTTTTTTCCACCCACCACCTTACCTCCGAGAGGTCCTCGTGTAATGATCATGGCAAACTTTGAATCAACTTACTTACAAGCCCAAATTGAGTGGGTGTGTTCAAACTTTAGAAATTATTATTATTATTCATTCGTATCTACATTTGTCTTCCTCCTTATTGATCAAAAAAATTTGTCAATTAAAATTACAACACCACCGTGTGTGAATACACACTAGAGAAGTGAGATTTGGTCAGAAATGGGAGACAGCATTGCCAAATTTACTGAAACACGTTCGCTCAACCGACAAGGGGATGTAGTGTTTTGTGTTTTGATAACTTATACCATAAATAAAGAAATTTCACTTCAAAAAAAAATCTCAATTTCATAGCAAACTTCACTAGAAATCATCCAGATAATAAAATAAAAATTGATAAGAGCCAGTAGTGGGGATTTTTGATTTGTGACATTGGAATTCAAACAGTCGCCATTTTGAAAACCATTGGCCCGATTTGGTTCGATTTTAGTACAAAGGAATATTTTCAAACTGATTCGCTAAAATATATTAACTTTTGAATCATAGTTTTTTTTTGTGGTCAAGGGATTTTGATTGAAATACAAAAGTGATAGTTTTCCTAATACAAAATCCATCATTTTTACACATAAAAAAATATATGATGACGTCAAGTAATTTTAGAGTCTAAATGGGATATTAAAAATTAAAATTAATTAAATCTTACAAATATTATTCTATAAATATGGAATTTTTTAAATTGATTAAATCTATCCAAGTTGAATTGGTTCGTCTATAATAATTCTTGTTTATTCGTTCTTTATTTGTATGAATTCATAAATTTCTATTTAGTCCATAATGAAAAAATTTTAAATAATTTTTGAAAATTTAACAAAAGTAATAAATTTTATTTCTTTCTAATTAAATTTCAAAAATAAAATTTATTATATTTGATCAATTATAGAATAATTATTGTGAGAATTAATTGTTTTAATTTTTAAAACCCATATAGACTCTGAATTTACTTGACGAATTTTTATGGGCTTTATTTCAGCTGGTGAAAAAATATTTAGTGTGTTCCATCATAAATATGACCAAAGACTTTTTGTTGTTTTCTAATTATTAATAGTCTGGTGTCACTTTGACATTCGGTCTTGTGACTAGAGAAGAAGGGAAATGTCGACTGGAGGAGAAGTAGGGGGAGTAATCAAGTGCCTAATGAGGTGAAGATCCCTTCCTCTTCTACTCAAGGACCGAGAGAGAGAGAGAGAGAGAAGAGGCTCTTCGTTTCGATGGCCATTCATTTCTTTGGCCGCTTTGTTTTGCCGGCTCATTGACTGCTGCTGCTGCTCTCTTGAAACTCCCCCCCCCCCTTCTGTTTCACTCGCCTATAATCAACAATCAAATATTATAATGACCTTTTTGTCTTATATTTTTTATTTCTAATTCATTAAAATAACCCTGTTTACGTAAAAGTGAGTATATAAAAGACCAAATAGTATTTTCTTTTCTATATATCATTTGAAAATGGATAAAATTATCTAATCAAAAATGTATGAACAATTACCGTTAAATAAATAGGCAACGTCTTAAAATTTTTTTTATATTTCAATATTTAAAGAAATTTTATTTTTAATCGCTCTATAACTCAAAAACGAAAGTGAGATAGAAAACTTTATCAAATATCATTAGAGGATAAAAATCCTTAGTATATAATAATTTTTTTAATTATTAATATCAGCTGGTATGTCAACTTTTTTAAAATTTTCTATGAATTTTTATTTTCAGTTGTACTTTAATTGTAGTGATAGAAAATTTTAACATATATCATTAGGAAATGGATAAAATTATCTAATCAAAAATATATGAACAATTACCGTTAAATAAATAGAAAGAATTTGTTGGCAACGTCTTTAAATTTTTTTATATTTCAATATTTCAAGAAATTTTATTTTTTAATCGCTCAAAAACAGAGGCGAAGTGGCTTATCGGATAAGCTGGGGCTAAGTAATTCGAGGTAAAATTGTACTCGAATTCAATCCCGGCTTGCCACAAAAATTCAACAAAGTCGAGCGTCTCTACTGGAGCTATGGGAATATAATCCCCACCAGTTTCGGGCACCTAGAGCCTGAAGATTGGGCATGAACCATTCCTAGATTGATCCTTTCCAGGGGCCTTGTACCCAGAGAGTGCTACGGGGAGCACAATAGATCTTCATGGTCGCAGTGCAGAAAAGCCCCAGATCAACAAATCAATCAATCAAAACTCAAAAACGAAAGGAGATAGAAAATTTTATTAAAAATCATTAGAAAGTGGAGAATTCTCTTTCTCTTGACAAAAGTATATGAACAGTTACAGTTAAATAAATTTGTCAACGTCTTTTTTTACTTATATATTTATAAAGATTTTTGAATTATTTGCTCTAAAACTTATAAATAAAAGGGTATAGAAAAGTTTGTCAAATATTATTAGAAATTGGATGAAATTCTCTAATCAAAAATTAATGAATAATTACTGTTAAATAAATAGAAAACATTTGGCAACGTCTGGAAAATAAAAAAAATGCTTTTTTTATGTTTTGTTTTAATGAATAACGTTAATACTAGAAACGTTGAGGTAACAAAAATTAGTTGACCATTAAATTCTGAATCTACCCTTCATCTCTTTATCACCCTACTAAATAAGTTTTCAATTAGAATATCTCCCACATTGTAAGATAAAGAAAAAAAAAATTAACCTACGTGTTGATTAACAAAAAAATAATAATCAGTGCTGAAATGTGTTAATGTATATTAAATTTCCTGAAAAAAAGAGATAGATGCAGCAGAATATTTTTTTTTTTTAATATATTTCATAAATAAAAGTGCTTTCATTGTATAATAGTAATAAAATTTAAATATGTATAATAATACTTCCTTTGTACCATATTTATAGTCACATTTCCCCCCTACCCTAAATTGGTTAAAAAAAAAAAAAAAATTACATCTCATTAATTATAAAATAATATTTGTGTATTTTGATGTTTTTTTTTCAATATGTGGAGAATTTAACCCATTTTATTATTTTAAAGTCTTTTCAAAGAAAAAAAAAGAAAATTTAATTAAATTATCTTTACATCCCCTTCCTTACTTTTTTGCACACTTTGTTTAATAAAATATTTTAAAAATAAATGAAAAAAAAAAAATAAAATATTTTTTTATTTTATGTTTCAATAAATATTAATAAATGAAATCTAAAAAAATACAATTAATAATTTAATTAACAATTCATTTATTTGATACTCAGGAATCTATATATACATTTGTATTTGTAAAAATATTATTTTCTCTTAGGTATTTTACAAATACGGATCTATTTTTCTGAGTTCCAAAGAAAAAATAAAATAAAATTTAATTACCAGGTAACAATTGATTTATTTTTTTTCTTTGATACTCATAGGAATATATAAATACGAATTTGCAAAAATAATATTTTTTAAAAGTATTTTACAAATTTTAAAGAAAAAAAGAAATCATTAATTCAATTTTGGAGAATTTAACCCATTTTATTATTTTATAGTCTTATATAGGGTGTTCTAAAAATTTTAAATAAATTCTTTTTTAATTTATTAAAATTAAGACAACAAAGAAATCAAAACACAATTTGATACTAGCTGCGTGAATTGTTAAAGTGGGACCATATGTTAATTAAATAAAGAGAATTTTATTTATAAATATGTATCTTTTTTATTTTAAAATACAGTATATATATATATATATTTCATTTTTCCAAGGTTTCAAAAATTTAATTAATTAGTTAAAAAAAAAATATTAAATTTAAATTTATTAACAATTGCCAATTCTCTTTTAAAATATTAACTCAAAAACTAATTGACGAACTTTTATGAGGCTTTTTTTGTTATATAAAAGGTAATTTTGCGAGGGTTGGTTTTATTTATGAATTGAACAACTCATATAGGCAATCTACAATTGAAAAATTATTAAGTAATTTTAAAATATTTATATCAAAAATAAATTTGATTTCTAATTTTCTTTGGCATATTAATTTGAAAACTTCTAAACGGATTTCTTCTTATAGGGTGTCTTGAAATTTTTTTTTGGAAAAAGTCTGTTCTACAAACAAAAAACAACTTAAAAATAATGTGAAAAAAACACAAAATGAGTGAAGCTAATAGAGACTAGCTGAGCGGCCTGTTGAAAGTGAGCAACGCTGATATTAAATACAGTTCAAGATTATATAATTTCTGTCACAATTTTTCTTTTGTTTCTAAATATATAACCTTTTAAATATGCAATATTTTTTTTTAATTTAATACCGGTATCTTTTTTTTAATGTATTAAATTAATTAATAAATCTATTATTGTCTATATTCATTGGATATTTTTTTATATAATACACTAAAAATAAAATTATAAAAAAAATGAATGCATCAGAAAATTAATAAGTGATTTAATTAAAAAACCTTCTCAAATGTGACTATTCATATTAGACAAAGGTGGTATATATATATATATAATAAAAAGAGTATATAAAAATCTCTATCTAAACTTGTGCTTCATGCCCTCAAGCAAAGATTGAATAAAAAATTCAACTATTATATATATATAATAATAATAATAATAATAAAATTTTACACTTGAAGACAGAAGAATTCGGAAAAACATTCCGTCATTACAAAAAAAAAAAAATTAATAAAAAAATACTCTAATAATAATAAATACAAAATATGATGTCTTGTAGTGAATCTAGAATATGTATTTATATCAGAATATATATGTATATATAATATATATATATAAATAGCAATATTAATTGAAAAAGATAAAGCGTAAGTTGATCCAAAGTCTATAAAGAAAAAAAAAATTGTGTTTGCATTATGGGCATTAATAATAAAAAGAAAAAGAGGAAGGAAAGCAAAAAAACAGAAAAAAAAATGGATAAATATCGAGGGTGGCCCAAAAAATTGGGAATTTAATTTTTTTTTAACATAGAAAAATAATTAAAAAAGATTTTAAAAAATAGAAGAAGATAATAATAATAATAATAATAATAATAATAATAATAAAAGAGAGAGAAAGAAGAAATACGTGAAAAATAATATATTAAATTAATTTATAAAATCATTCGAAAGAGAGAGAGAGAGGATAGAGAGAGAGAAAATAATAAATAAATAAAAGGAGAAAAGGTTGTTTGTTCACTTACAAGTCGATCAGAATGATGGACAGACAACAATGTGATATTGTGTGGCGGAAAAGTACGTATCTGAAATAAATATTTAGTTCAGCTGAGTTTGAGGTTCTTTTTTTTTTATTTTAAATTTAAAAATAATTTTTTTTTTCTATATATTCATGACCTTGAAATTAAAATCTTTATTTATACAAACAATAAATTAAAAATGTTGCTAAATTATAAAGATTTTGAAAAAATTTAATTAATTTTTGTTTTTCAATTTACTTAAAAAAGGAATTCTTACGATATCTTGAAAAAAATTAATATTCTTTGCAATAAATAATAAAAATTTATTTTTTTTATTTTCTGACTACTTCGCTTCTCAAATCCCCATTGGGGACATAGACCACTACATCCCCACTCTCAAACTCCTATTGGGAGGGGGTGGGACATAGACCACTACATCCCCAGTATTTCTTTAGAACTAAATAAAATTTTGTATTTTTATTGGCGATTGAATGCTAATGCTACAATTTCAGCATCAGTGAGCCTGTAAAAATTACAAAATATTTTACAAAAAAAAATAGCGTTCTTAAATTAAATATGCAAACAAATATTTTCATTACCATGAAGGTTAAAAAAAATGAAGTAAAGTTTTTAACGTTGTTTTTAAAATTTATATTACATTAATTGAGATATCGGAGTTTTGAAAAATTAGGATAATTTTTTTTTTTTTTTATTTTAGTAAAATATTTTGTAATTTTTTACAGTCATTGTATTGTTCCAATTTAGTCGCCATTAAAATAAATTTTTTCATGCCGGTATTGATATTTTACTAACAACAATGAGATGTTGCTATAGAAATTAAAATAGAAACGGGAGATGCAACAGCTAGAAGATTATATTAAAAAAAATTTACTTACTTTTCGCTCGCTAATCACGATCTTTGTTCATGACGAAGGTCTTGATTAGGGACCGAAAAGTCAACAATTATTTTTTATTTAAACTTCGGGGTGCTTAGTCTTCGGTATCGATATTATTAGTCTATTTTTTTTATAATTTTTGTAACTTTTTTCTGAATTAAATTTGTTAGTTGAGAGGAAAATTTTTTTCCTCCCTAGAAATCTTGATTTCTTTTTTATTTATTTTTAAGAAACCAGTTTCCGTCTAGACTTTTAAATTAAAGAACTAAATAAATTTCTTTGGAAAAGGACCAAAATCTTGAAATTTAAATACAAAATGATGAATCTTTTTTTATTTTCTTGAAAATAGCAAAAGTAGCTTCACTATTATAACTCAATGTTAGAATGTCAAGAAATTCTGATACGTAACTTCTAAAGGTTGGTACTAACTGTAATAACTGGAATAAGATAGATTTGTTATTAGTGATGCCATCTGTTGGTTAGCCCCCGGAACTTGTCGATCGATGTGTTTAAATATATTGAATATATATTTTTTATTTTATAAAATATTATCTATCAATCAAATCGAATTAATTAGAGATGAATTGGTATAAATATTAAGAAAAAAAAGCCCCTCTCCAACTTCTCTCTTGTCAATAATCAGATAAAAACTAATAAATTATTGATATTAATAAAATAGAACGAAATTTAAATTGAAAAGCGATAAACACATAAAAAAAGACTTCAAAGGATTTGAGATAAAATTATTATGCTTATTTTATTTCATGTCAAATTCAAAATAAATAAAATCTGTTTTTTTTTATTGTCACAATTGACGTACGTACGATTTAAATGTCAATAAAAAAAGTCCAAACGTTATAGTTCGTAAACGAGAGTAAGATGGATGATATATTATTAGAAAGAATATTTCTGAAAGAAGCTAATTTCCTATTCATTTATTTTATAATTTATTTTAAAAAATCTTTAATGAATCTCTTAGTATTAATTACAGCCAAATATTAATGAAGAAAGAGTTCTGTAATTAAAATTTTAAATACTGATTATTATTAATAGGAGAGAGATGATATCCTTCCCCCCTCCCCTCACTTCCTTTCCCATCACCCCCCCACTTGCAACTTAAAAAAAAAATAAATTTCTTAAATGGAAAAAGCCCCATTTAAATAAATTATCTTTACATCCCCTTACTTACTTTTTTACACACTTTGTTTCATAATATATTTTTTTAATTTATGTTTCAATAAATATTAATAAATGAAATCTAAAAAAATACAATTAATAATTTAAATAACGATTGATTAATTTTTTTCTTTGACACTCAGGAATATATAGATACGTATTTGCAAAAATATTATTTTTTTTAAATGTATTTTACAAATTTCAAAGAAAAAAAAGAAATCATTAATTCAATTTTTTCTATTTTTCTTTAATACTCAGGAATATACCTGTTAGATATATATTTGTAAAATACACAAAACAAAATATTATTCGTATCTATTCTTATGCAAATTCCTGAGTTTTAAAGAAAAAAAAAGAAAATTGAATTAAGGATATATTTTTTTCTTTGATAATCATAGGAATATATAGATACGTATTTGTAAAAATATTTTTTTATGCATTTTACAAATATCAAAGACCTTTAATTAAATTTTCTTAAAAAAATATAGATACGTATTTATACTATACATAAAAACAAAATAATATTATTTTAACAAATACAACAATATTTTTTTAATAGAACAATTCAGAATTCTACCCATTTAAAAAAATTACATGGAGATAGAAAAGCAAGGGGATGTAATTGTCTGTTATTATTAAAAAAAATAGGAGAGGGTTCAATCTATTTTTTTTTTTTATAATTTAATCAACTTGCATAATCTTTAATAAGCTTATTTATCGTAAGCTCAATCTGAGTGAGAGAGTAGATCATCATATGTATCAGTTTTAGTTACGAAATTGAGCCATTAGACCGAATAGTAGTATTTAGTATGCATCGAGTCGCGCTGATAAATCGATTATCTCTCGACAGCACAGTGGAGAGAACAAGCAACCTCCCCTCAACCTCCCGCCCCTCTATCAGGCTTTAAAATAGGGGGGGGGAGGAATCGATTGCTTCGATATTTCATCTTTCATCGTTGTTGAAATCCAGAGTATTAAAGACACACATACATTCACGGTCAACAATTAAAAAAAAAATCTAAAATCGTTATAACAATAATTATACAAGACTCATGAAATAGATAAATAATATTCTTTGTTTATATAAAAAAAAAATGGCGGATGACGCTTGTTTGTTTCTCACTTCAAAGATTTAAATCTATTTTAATTAAAGTTAATAAACATTTAAATACAAGTATTGTATATCATTGAATTGAGAAAAATGGCATGATTTAGAATATATATACATTTTATGAAATAAAACATCTAAATTGATTGTTGTGACCAAAAAAAAACGCGTTTTATTTAGAACATTGTTGTGATTATTTTAAATTTTCATGGCAATTAATTATTTATTTAATTAATCGTTCAAATTAATCATATAAATATGGATAATTATTTTTAAAAAATTCGGAAAATACGTGATTTTGATAATTTCAATAAAACATACACAGCAACACGGTTTTTTTTTTTTAAAGTGAAACTTTAAATTTATCGACTCAAATTTTTTCGCCCATCTATCAGCATGTCGCGTTACAAGTCGTGATGTCAGAAGCGTCGTACCAGACGTCACAAGTCGTGACGTCACCAACGACTCACACAGGGTTCTTCGCATAGACTCCGAAACTACTGGTCCGATTTTCATAGAGTTTTTTTTAATGGGTAGAAAGTTATCCAGGGGTGGTTTTAGGATATCATTAAATCAAATTAGGGGTCGGGAACCCCCTTATCAGAGGTTCACAAATCTCTTACTCGATTTTAATAAAATTTAAAATGTCGCTTTTCTAGGGTGTAAATAATTAAAAAATGCTATTTCAGACCTCAGAAAGGGGGGACGGCTCCCGTGTTAGGTTAGTTTCACTTGCATCGTAGTTTCATAAAACAACACAATGATTTTTATTTTCTAAATCACGCCATTTTTCTGAATCTAATGATATACAACACTTGTATTTAAATATATATTTAAATTAATTAAAATAGATTTAAATCTTTGAAGTGAGAAAATAAAACAAACAAGCCGTTTTTAAAAACAAATGTCAAAGAATACATATATATATTTTATTAAAAATTTTTGGGTTTATTTTTAACATTTGGCAAAGATATAAATTAAGACTTGAATAATGCATATATGCATTTAATTCAATTCCCGTGTTGGGCGGAAAAGAAAGAGGGAGAGGGGCGGTTTAATAATTTTAATTTCAAATATATTCTGTTCTGTATCTAATCGTTTGTCCACCCCCCCCCTAATACGCGTTATTAGATGGAAATCATGCAGAGTAGAATAGAATCTTCTCATTCACCCTCCACACACACACACACACACACACGCTTTTATTTATTCAAACTCAATCAAGCGGTCAGATCTGTCAGAATATACTCTCTCTCTGTGTGTGGAACAAAGATCCCTTCCCCCTCTACAATATCCCCTTTGAAACATTCAATTTATTCACCTGTTTGTTAGAATTGAATTTGAAATAAAAAAAAACAAAAAAAAAAAACAATCAATTCTGAAGAAGATAGACGGATTAAAAATTACACAAAACAATTTATTTATTATGGAAAATTGATCAATAACAACGAAATTCAGTTTTTTTTTTTTTTTTTTAATTTGATAACGAAAATTGGATGGACGATATTGAGATTAGTTAGATAGACTATTAAAAAAAAAAAAAAATTTGAGATATGATGCTGGAATATATAAGAAAAATCTCTCTAGATTCTGTAAATGAAATAAAAATTAATTTAAAAAAAAAATTATTTCAATTAATTTAATAAATATCAATAATTATAATAAAATATTTGTGAGATTTAATTATTTTAATTTATATTTTTCTATTTAAAATAATAACTTGGAAACTATTAGACGGATTTTTATGGGGTTTTTTTGTAATATGAAGATAATTTTAAGAGAGTGGTTTTAGGCCAAGTTATATTTAAAAAAAAAATATATTTTTATCGGAATCCTAATAGGCAAATTTTGTAAATAATATTAAACTTCTAAATTTATTTGCAATATTTACTTGGAAACCAGCTGACAGATTTTTTTTTTTTTTTATATATTAAGAAAATTTTGAGAAGATGATTTTTATTTTGAAAAAACAAAAAACAAATTGATATAGGAAATATAATATAAAAAATTAGTTATTAAATTTTTTTTTTTACGTTTGACTTGAGTCATATTTATTTTAATAGTTTTCTACTCAAATTTTTCTTTTGTTTCTTATTCTTTCAAAACTATTTTATTATACTATATAAATAAAAATAAATAAAAATCTCTTTTATTTATTAATATTATATAAATTGTATATTCAAAATTGACATTCTTTTTTTTATTATTCATCAAAATTATCCTATAGATGGTAATCTCTTACAATTGTTAGTCTTAATCAGGTAGTGGACAAATAAATAAGTTAATAATTTAATAATGAAAGCAAATCTATTTTTCCTTCACCTTTATATTAGTTTGGTAATGTGTTGTTTACAGAAGATTTTTTTAAATTATTTCAAAAAAAAAAAAAAATTACGGTATTTTCATTTTGATGTTGAAATGAAATGAAAAATATGCATAAAAAATTAAATATATATAAATTATGCAAACCACACATATATATATAATGGGTAGAGAGAAAGAGATAAAGAATAAAATTAATGTGTGAATTTTTTAAATAACTTTCAAATATTTATCGGATTTTCAAACTTTTATTTTATTTTATTTTTTAATCCTTTTTACCCTTTGTTTATTATTTATTTGAACCAAGCATACCAACTTACATTTCCGCGTGTGTACAATACTTTCAACTCTCTTTTGAAATATTTAAATAATTTAAATAAAAATAATAATAATTTTTAAATTTGAAAGAAAGGATAAAGAGATTTTTTTTTAAATAACATAATTTTTATTATATTATTCTAAAACATGCCATTTTTCTGAATTCAATGATATACAACACTTGTATTTAAAATTATTATAAATTTGTTTAAAATAGATTTTTTTGCTGAAGTGGAGCATAATCCTCAATCCGCCATTTTTGTAAACAATAAAGACAAAGAATATAATTAATTAAACTTAAAATTTGATTGAATTGAATTTTGGGTAATATTTTTTTACGTATTCATAACTTTTAAGAAATAACATTTTTTTTTTGTTATAATTATGAAAAATAAATTTAATAAATTACAGATATACAGAAATAGACAGATCTTGTAATATAAAAAAAACAAATTTTTATTACATAATTTCTATACTATTAAATATTAAATATAGCAATTATAATGAAATTATTATTTTGAAAAATTTATTCTACAAGTGTAGTCTATTGAAATCTCCCTAAATGGTAAAAGATTGCAAAAATATTTTCAAACAAAAGTTGTTTATAATGATAAATAAATAGAATATTTTTCTAAATAACTATTATTTTGATAAAATCAATAGTTAAAGAGATTTTCTCATTTTTGTAGTTTTGAAGTTAATTGTTGTTTTGTAAACTTAATAGATAGGAAAAATGTTTTCAAACAAAAGTTGTTTGTAATGATAAATAGAACAATTTTTATAATAAGTATTATTACCATAAAATCTATACTTTACGAGATATTCTGATTTTTTGATTATATATAATGATGTGAAGTATATGAAAAAAAAAATCTAGTGATAACGATAAGAGATTTTTATTTTTTAATAACATTGAAATATTATATCATAGACAAAGAGTATTAATTATTCATTCATTGTTGTTATATTCTTTGCATTTTTTAGCCATATACATGTTCAATTTAGAATTGCATTAAATGAATTGCATTTGAATATGCATGGTGAGGGGGTAGCTGGGATTTAAAAAAAATTTTTTAATATTTTTGATGCCAGACAGAGCTTATAATATTATAAATTTATATTAAATTATATATTATTTTTTTTTTTTAGATTGACAGTCTAATATATCTGCCCGCCACCAGATTTAAAATTATTACATAAATAAATTAAAACTCATAATTATTCATTATTCTTTTTTTTTTTTTTTTTGATGGGGGAGCTTTGAGAGAGAGAGATAAAATATTTCGACTATTAATTTTAATATTTATGCCAATCAGATTAAATTTAGAGGCTTTTTATTATTATTATTATAGTAGTCTAACGGCCTTGAATTTTATTGTTTTTTTTTTTTTTACTCACTTAAATGAGATATATTTTATTTAAATTTAGTCATTTTTGTAATTATTTATTCTCAATTAATTTTAAAATACATAAAATTGAACGTTAGATGGGCTTTTAATTAAAAAAATTTCAAAGAAACTCAAAAAAAAGTATTTTTGCAGACGTATAAATAAAAATATCAAGATCTAACGAATTTTTTAAATTTCTTGTTTAAAAATTATAAAATATCGTTGATGTCACAATTAGAATTTCTTATACTACAAGATTTATTATTAATTATTAATAAATTATGTATTTATAGGTTTAGTATAATGAAATTAATTTAATTAATAATAATTTAAAATTAATTATATTCTTTGAATACCAAAGAAGACGCTTGTTTGCTTATCACTTCAAAGATTTAAATCAACTTTAATTAATATGAAATAGAAATTTAAAACCAAATCTTGTATATCGTTAGATTAAAAAAAAAAAAATACAGGAATTAAAATATAAATTTGTTATTAAAAAAATATATTTCATCTAAATAAAGAATTTGAATAATGTGACGAGAGAAAAGATAAATTTATTTTAATTAGGCATTGTTGTTTAACGACCTTGAATTTTAATGTTTTTTTTTTTACCCATTCAAATAAGATACAATTTATTTAAATTTAATTATTCATTTTTGTGATAATTTTATTTTCAATTGAATTTAAAATATATAAAATTGAGAGATTAGAAAGTCATTTAATTAAAAAATCCTCAAAGAAACTAAAAAAAAAAAGTAATATTGGAGACGTATGGATAAAAATATCAATATCAAAATCTAACGAATTCTTTAAATTTATTGTTTAAAATTATAATGATGCCATAAAATCAATTAGGCTTTCTTATACTACATTTATTATTAACTAATCTGATGCTACCCCCTGGACCCCATTGCTCGCCTCCGGCAGGCAAGTCTTTTGCCAATTTGGGATATTTCTTGTTGCAATGCAACTGTTAAGATGTTAAGGAAGGATCTTAAGTTCAAGCGAGGGTACCGTCTGGGCATAGCAAAATGGTCTATTTGTGACTGTTTAAAGGATCAGTCGTATGCGTGCTCTTTTTTTTCAAATGCTCCGTAGCTCCTCCCACAGCCCTAGTCGTATACCTGAAAAGCTGGCTCACAGAGCACAAAAGACGCTCTAAAATTTCCAAGCCAACTTGAAGATTTGTGTTCCCATATTCAAGAAATTTCTTTCTGTGAAGCCATTTAGAAACCAAATGGCCTAAATAAGAATGCCTGGACCCCCAATATGTACAGTATATTAATCAGTAACGGATATCGTAAAAGTCTTATATGGCCTGAGTTGCCGAAAAGACTGTGGGAATGTGTGTGTGAGTGAGAAAAAAGTGTGAATGTTAAAAAAAAGGCGAGGGTCCGCCGCAGGCGGGCCTGAGCCAGCCGATTGCGGGTCAAGGGGTAGTCCAGGGGCAAATAAATCTCACAAATTGTTTATTTAATATTAATTATAAGTTTTTAATTACAATTATTTCAACTCTTTTTTTTTCTTTTTAACCTATAAATAGTCCCTACACCCTTATGTTATTTCAAAGAACTTGGTCAAGGTAAAACAAATAAAAAAATAAATAAATAAATAATTGCGTGCATTCAAAAAATTATATATTAAACTCAGGGAACATTTATCAGGCCATTTTGTTACTTTATTATTATCATTATATCCTTTTATAAAATGTATTTATTTATTTATTTATTTATGATAAGTTTTTTTGTATATTTCAAAATAGGTCATATGAAATTTTAAACACAAAATTCAAATTAAGTGAATAAATTAAAATTTTTATTATTTTTTTATAATTTTAAATTGCTATTAGATAATAAAAGTATTCTAACCGTTAAAAATTTTTTTCTTTAGACTGGTCTTAAAACTGATCTCGGCATCACATCAGAATAAAATTAATTTTATAATAAATAACTAAATGCTCAGCTGACTTTTGGGCATTTTTTTTTTTAAACACTCACACTTTTTTCTCACTCACACTCACACACACTCACACACACATTCACACAGTCTTTTCCGCAATTCAGGCAATATAAGACTCACGATATCCGTTATTGATTAATATACATATTAGGGGTCCAGGCATTCTTATTTAAGCAATTTAGTATCCAAATAGCTTAAATAAAATCATCGGACTTCCTGAGGTCCGAACCCGCGCTATACCAAGGGTCGCGGGTTCGGATCCCAGGCAGTCCGATGATTTTATTTAAAACATTTGGATGCCAAATAGCTTAAATAATAATGCCTGTACCTCAAATATATATATATTATTAAATACGAGTTATCTTTAAAGACTGATATGGCCTGAGTTGCCGAAAAGACTGAGTGGATGTTTTTTTGTGTGTGAGTATGTATGGAAAAAAAATGTGGGTGTCTAAAAAAAAAAAAAATTGCCTTACATACATCAGTTGTGACGTCACAAAAAAGATTTGTTTATTTTAAATTCGACATGAAATAAAATAGATAGGGCCTATAATAAATTTAACACAAATCCTTTTTATTTTTATACTAATTTCCAATTTAACTCAATTATTTAGTTGTGTTTTACATTAAAATAAAATGGATAATTTTAATTATTTAAAATTAATATAAATCAATTTTTTATTTTTACATTAATAATTAACACAATAAATGTTTTATTAAAAAAAAAAAAAAAAACATTTAAACCCTATAAAAATCCATTAAGTAGTTTTAGAGTAAAAAGTTAAATAATAAATCAATAAATAATAATAAATAAAATTTATTTGTGCATAAAAATAAAAATACATGAAATTAAGTAAAGTTAAGATTTAAAAATGAAAATAATTAAATCTCTCAATTATTATTCTATATTTAATTATATATATATTAAATTTTTTGCGAGTTGAGTTAGTCTATTCAAGCTAGCCGGTCACGTTTAATTTGAGCTCCGAAGAAAAGTGAAAATTTATATGGATAAACTGCATACTTTGGAAAGAATGTTATATCAGTCGATGCACCGAGAGAACACCAATTAGAAGAAATTCATGAAAGGGCGATGAAGACCAACTAAGGGCCCTGGAAGAAAGAATCAAGAAAAAAAAAATAAATAAAAATTTTGAAATTATAAATTGAAGAAATTTTTTCCATTCCAAGAAGAGGAAAGTATTAAAAAAAAGAAAAATAATAATAAAATAAAATAAAACAAAAAAAAAATATATATATATATATATACCTGTATATATATATTGGAAATTATAAATAGGTAAGGGAATTGTTCTATAAATTCTCTGGCAAAATATTTATTCCTTTAATAAAAAAGAAGAGAAGGAATAAACGGCAAAACATCAAAACACAACGACATCGAACAGGCCAGGGAATCTGAAGAAGGGACAGCGAGGCGACAAACGCAGCTATCAACAAAACTCAATTCGGCGCGAAACAAAGGGCCCACAACTGCGCTCTACAGGTCATCTGCGGGAGGAGCTTCATCACAGGCTGCACTTTGGAACCGATCTTCAACAAGCTCAAATAGGCAATAAGATAAGAGACATTATTTTAAATTTTAAATAATTAATAAAATAAACCTGTTGTATTATAAATCTGAACTTGAATTCCCAAATTAAATTAAGTAGTTTATATTTTCTAAGAAATATTGTAGGAAATAAAAATAAAAACAAACAAAGACAGTTTAAATAAATAGGTATGAGCGATATGAATAAGAAAAATAATAACCACACTGAAATAGATAGAAAGAGAAAAGACCTATCAAGATCACCAAGTGAATTGGAATACGAGCTGCAAGTAAACAAAATGAATAAGCAAGACAGTATCGATGAATTTGATGAAAATCTCTCCATGAAAGAAATTTTGATCAATATAAATAAAAACATACTTGGTTTAAATGAGAGAATGAGAAATATCGAAGAAAGATTAAAGGAAGGGAACGAAAGGTCAGAAAGATTAATTATAGAATTGGAAGAAAGGGTGGCAAATTTGGAAGGGGAGAACAAGGAATTAAAGAATATGTGGCATCTAAGGGAGAGAGAAGAAAAGAAACTAAATCTGATAATTAAAGGGGTTCGAGAAACGGAAGAAGGCGAGGAAAACCCAATTGACCTAATAAACAAAATTTTGGAAGAAAAACTGGAGTCTACAAGGATACAAATAAACAAGGCAGAAAGAATAGGAAGAAAGAAGCAAGAGTATAGAAGACCAATATTGATAAATTTAAAAAAGTATGAAGATAAGATTCTGCTTTTAAAGAATAAAAAGAACATCTTCAGCGGCTCTGATATATATCTGGAAGAAGATCTGACTTTTCATGAAAGAAAAATAAAAAATTTTCTGCTGGAGAGGTCGAAAGAAGCACGAAGAGAAAATAAAAAATATAAATTAATGAAAAATGCAATTCTCATCAACAGCACACTATTTATTGTAAAGGAAGATGGAATGAATAATTTCATATTGAAGGAGGTGCCAAAAAACGGTCAATAAGAAAGAGAAAAGTTTTAAAGAGAGAGGGGGAAGCAAGGGAATATGAACTAAAAATCGGGTTCTGGAATGTTGGAGGAATAAAAAAATTATCAAATTTATCGAAAAAGGATGAAAATTTTCTACAAGACTTGGACATCATTGGATTGGTGGAGAGCTTTATTATATCTGAATACACCAAACCCCACTTTCTTGGACAGTATGAACATATTCACACCAAAGGTATAAAACTTAATAAATTTGGAAGAGCTAGTGGGGGCATCAGCCTGTTTGTTAACAAAGAAAGACTCGAAAATATATGCGAACTAAAAAGCAATGAACATTATTTGTTTATTCGATGCAAGAGTATACAAAACTATTATATTATAGGCACAACATATCTCAAACCAAATATAAATCTAGAACAAGAATTAAAAGAACTAGAAGAATACTTAAACTACCTGCAAGAAATATATCCTAAAGACAAAATAATTATCGGAGGTGACTATAATGCAAGAATAGGAGAATTAAATCAATATGAGGAGGAAATGCTTATGGATACCAATTTAGAAGCAATTCGTAAATCTAAGGACAGCATAATAAATAGAAGAGGTAGGAATCTGGTTGAAATGATGGAACAGAGCGGTTTTATAGTCATCAATGGAAGATCCCCATCTGATAGAGAGGGAGAATTTACTTGTATTACATACAACGGGAAAAGCACTATAGATCTTGTATGGATGAATCAAGAATCGATCAGTGATCTCATTGATCTGGAGATCGTAAACTTCTCCTTTAACTCATGTCATCTGATGAGCTTAATGAAATTAAATGATAAAATGCCCTTCAAAATAATAGAAAAGAAAAACAATAAAACAAGATATATTCTTAAAGAAAACGTAGCAACGAAAGTAAAATATCAAATCTGCCTTACAGAATCTGGTTCAAATATATATTATAACTCGGACGACCCTGAGGAATTATATGGAAATATAATTGAAACAATGAAAAATGCAGCGATAAATTCGGGTTATATGATAAAAACTCTAAGTAACGATATAAATGAAAGAGAGAAAAGCTGGTTTAACGAAAAGTGTACAAAGGCGAAGAGGGTTGCAAGAACATTGTATAGGAGATGGAAGACAGACCGGACAGAAGATAATATGCATAAATACCTTGAAGCAAGAAGGAAATACGCTAATACAATAAAACAAGAGAAAACTAAATATAATAAAGATATATCAAACCAAATGGCAGAAATAAAAAATGGATCTCAATTCTGGAATCTAGTGAAAAAGTTAAGAAACAAAAAACTTAATGAGAAAGGGATGAATATTACAATTAATATGTGGGAAAAATACTACGGGGACTATTACGGGAGTGGAGAACACATATATACAAATTTTATAACCCCAAAACACCCATTTCTGGATCAGGATATAACACTGGAAGAGCTGGAAAAGAGCATTAGAAGAAGTAAAAAGAAGAAAGCTACTGGAAGTGATAATATCAAAAACGAAATGTTTAAACTCCTAACTCCGGAATGGGTTCACTATTTGCAAAACTTATTCAATACTGTTTTAAATAGCGAAAATTTTCCTAAGGAATGGGCAAAAATACATATGAAATTAATCCATAAAAAGGGCGATAAAAACAACCTCGATAACTATAGAAATATAGCACTGATGAATAGTATAGCTAAACTATTCACAAATATCATTGCCGAAAGAATAAGAGAATGGGCTGAAAAAAATGACATCATTTCAGAAAATCAAGCAGGTTTTAGGAAAAATAGAGGATGTACTGATAATCTTTTTATAATGTCCTCACTGACATACATGAAAACAAGATTAAAAGGAAGATATCTTTATGCATTGTTTGTCGACTTCAAAAAGGCCTTCGATTCCATTGAACACCAACAACTATACCAAACCCTTTACAGCCTCGGCGTAAGCGGAAAAATTATAAAAATAATTAAGGATATATACAATAAAGCAACAATGGTAATAAATTGGAAGGAAGAGAACTCTAGGGAAATTAAAATCTCCAAAGGAATCTTACAAGGGGATGCAATGAGCCCATATCTATTCTCATTATTTATAAATGACCTGGGAAAATATTTTAGAGATAAGGGACACAAAGGGGTTAGCATAGACGGCAAAAATGACATCATAGAATTACTCTTCGCGGATGATCTGGTGCTGATGACGGATACAGAAATAGAAATGAAAAGAATAATCACGACTTTAGAAACCTACTCAAGAGAGAAAAATATTCAAGTTAATCTCGACAAAACCAAAATCATAGCTTTTAGAAAGAGCACGAAGTGTAAGAAGTTGGAGGAATTTACATACAACGGGAAGAGGATAGAAGTGGTTGATCGGTATACTTATCTTGGTGTACCATTCTCTTCCACGTGTAAGTTTAACCTGGCAACGGATAGCTTTATAACAAAAGGAATGGCAGCATTTAATAACGTCAGGAACATTTTAAGAATGTCAAAATCTGATACTTGGGAGTCTAAAATTAGATTAATAAATACAATGGCGAATACAGTAATGTTATATGCCGCAGAAGTATGGGCTTTAAACTACAGAAACAAACTGGAACAAATGCAGAATAAATTTGTAAAAACATTACTACAAACACCAAAAACTACCCCAAATGATTATCTATTCCTGGAAATGGGAACCAATGCAATACACATATCAATCATTAAGAAGGCTTTAAGATGGTGGATCAAATTGAATGAAATGTCTGAAAACAGAACGCCTAAGCTATGTCTGAAGAGATTGATATGTCTAGACACCAACCCCACTAGCGGAAATCAAAGCTTAAATTGGTTCACGCAACTAAAAGAAATACTGAAGACAATAAATATCCAGCCTGAAAATATTAATAATAAAAACTTTAATACCTTAATAGACCAATTTGAAGCATCTAGAAGACAAGAAATAGTGACGAGAGTACACAAGGGAAAATATAATAGGCTATATAAGGATCTCCACCCCGAGAATGGACCGGCGAAATATCTGCTCTTGAGATGCCATATAACAAAACATAAAATAATCGCGCAACTAAGACTGGCAAATGAAAAGTACTATATACAGCTAATTTACAAGGATCAAATGTGTAGGATAGACCCAAGTCAGTATTGTACCCTATGCAACAAAAAAGAAAGGGAAAATCTAGAGCACATAATGTTAAATTGTCCAATGTACCACACCTCTAGGGAGAGATATTTAAAAAAATATCAACCCAATTTATTAAGTTTACTAGATGTAGGAGATATGAAAAAACTAAATGATGTTTTCTACTACACAGTTGAGATGATAAAAAGGAGGGGGGTTGTGTTTGTAAGGTGGATAAAGGGAGACTCTCTTGGTGTAAAGATTGTGTATCTATATGTATGTATACAGTATAATGTAAAATTATATTTCAAAACATGTAAAAAAAAATAAGAAAAATGGCCATAAATGTCTTAAATATGTATATGAGAAACTCACTCATTTGTATAAGCAAAATGCTAAAACAAATAAATGCTTATTATTATTATTATTATTATTATTATATTAAATTTTTTTTGTTATTTTTATGAAATAGCAATGTTATCATATTTTAATTGAATATCTATCTCAATGATAAATAGCTTTTAAAAGAGAGTGTCCTTAATACAAAATACATCGGTTAGAATACACACACCTATTAATTTTTATCACTTTACACTGTGTGAGAGTGAAAATTGCATAGCAAGCGCAAAAAAATTTATACATAAATATAAAATATCAATTACCGTCGAAGCGTTTAAGCGCTAAAAGGCCAGCCAGGCAGACACGGCTGTCAAATTGATGATATAGCAAAAAAAACGGCCACTTTTTCACCAATGCTTTAAATCATCAAAGGAGTGAGAGATTTAATTATCAAATTCATATTAATAAAATTTGTTTTTTTTTAATCCATTAAACAAACAAAGATTTTTAAAATTCCACTTTCCCCTCCCCTTTCCCACTTTGGTATTTTTGTTATTGTTGCTTTAAATAAAAAAATTAAATTAATTGTTGATTAAATGGGGGCACGCTGATGTAGTGAGTTAGGGTAACGGCTTCTGCAAAGAAGATCCCTGTTCAAATCCTCGGCATGCGGCATTTTTCATTAAATAAAAAAAATATTTTTTTAATGTAAACAAATCCTCAAGCAAGCCCTGGATTGGAATATTGGATCTGACCACAATAGCCCCCAGGTAACTCTGCGAGGAGAGGGAGTTGCTGTGATATCCCGTCCTGTGGAAGGAACGTAAAGAGGATTCCCTCTCAGCAATGCATTCTTCGAAAGGAGTTAATTATATAAATTATTATTTTTCATTT
The DNA here is from genome assembly GCA_023213315.1 of Euborellia annulipes. Lineage (NCBI taxonomy): Eukaryota > Metazoa > Arthropoda > Insecta > Dermaptera > Anisolabididae > Euborellia > Euborellia annulipes. Next base: position 3,686 of record JAKCPI010012829.1, on the reverse strand, counting down.
GAGAGATTTCATTGTTATAATTAATTTTACATAAGGGAATCAATCAAAATTCAAAATTTTTCGAATCCCTTCAAAGGAGGATTCCTTATGCCTAATCTGAATTAATAGCTAAATAATCACCTAAAATTACTTCCTGGAATTTCTATATCTATTTAAAAAAAAAAATCAAAGAAAATCAGTCTATTAGTTTCTCAGCATTATAGACAGACATGTAATAGTAGGTATAGAAGGGAACAAGTTCTTTACATCAAGAAACACGACAATACCGATATAATAAAATTTTTAAATAAATTAAATATTTAATATTTATCCATAAAAATGACAAAATTAAGAAAAACAAAATATAATATACTATAATAAATTAAATAATAATAATTGTGAGATTTAATTCTTATAATTGTTATTTCTATTTAATGCCATAACTCTGAAACTACTTGATGGATTTTTATGGTTTTTTTTTTTTTTGTCAACATTTAGAGAATTTTGCAAGGATGGTTTTAAGCTAGTTAAAAAAACTTATTTAGTAACAAAAATACCTAAATTAAATAATTTAAACATTCATTATTGATCTATTTAATATTATTTAATCAAACTAACAAACAATTAACCTTTTTTTTATTTTGTAATAAAAAGAAAGAGAAAATTAAAGATATTACGATTGAAGAAGAAGAAATAACTCTTTTAAAAACTTTTTCTTCTCTCTCTATTCTTTTTAATATCTATTTTTCGAGTGCTTGCTTTTGAAATTTACGTTTCATTTTCATCTTGGATGATTTTTTGGTCCGTTTTTATTGAATTTCTCGATTGTTTACTCCGCAAAAGAGAGAGGAGGGAACTACACAGGCATATAGACAGACAGACGTTCGCTATTTCCCCCCACCCCACTTTTAAACCTACCTCAATGCTTTTTATTTTAACGACCATCTCCTTTTTCTTCTTCTTTCTTAAGATCCATTTAAGTGAAGAGATCCATTAAAACGAAATGTAGCGAATAGTTTTGAAAATAACGTTTCATTATTATTCACAGATAAATTAAAAAAACAAGATAATAATTTTATTTTAAATTTAAATCAAAAACAATAAAAAATAACTATGTGAAATTGAATTAGACTAACAAGAAAGAATTTAAAAAAACATTTCAGGGAAAACCTGGTTCGAACCCTGGCTAGAATATATTTTTTTAAATTATTATTAAATAATTAATTTTTTAATAATTAAAAAAATATAATTTTTAAATAGAATAACTTTCAATAGTGTTGAAAGGCAACAATGAAAAAAAAATGTATTTAATGTCATAGAAATATTAAGAATTTTGTTTTTCTTAAAAAAAAATCAATAATTTGACTTTATTATTATTCTTATTTAATTTCAACAATTAGTTCCGAATTAAAATTTTTATAAATTTAATGGAATTTAATTATAAATAAATAATTGAAGTATTTACAACAATGTCTAATTAAGTTCAAAAAATATTTAATTAAGAATATATTTTTATTTAAAACTTACTATTTATTCATAATTAATGAGAATTTTCAATTAATAAATAATTTAAATAATTACAAAATTATCTAATTAAAATTTAAAAAAAAAATTAAATAAATTAATTTAATTTAAAATTTGTCGATTATTCATATTTAATTTCTACAATTAGTTTTTTAGAATTATTTAATGAGAAGAAAGAATTTTCATAAATTTAATGGAATTTAATTTTAATGAAATAATAATAACAATGTCTAATTAAAATATAATTTTTTTTAATTAACAATTTATTTATTCAAATTTAAAATAAACAATTAGTGTTGAATTTAATTACTGAAAATTAAAAAAAATAAATAAAATATATATTTAAGCTTATTTAATTTTATTTAAAAATTTTTAATTAGAAAAATATTTATTAACAATATTAATATTCGTGAATTTTAATAGCCATAATTAATTAATCACAATTTAGAATTTTCATTAATTTAATTATTTATGAAAAATAAAGAATTTAAAATTATAATTTCTAAATAAAATTTAATTGGGCGAAAATATTTAAATAATTATAACAATGCCTAATTAAAATCAAAATTAATGAGCATGCAAATTGGAAGTAAATTTAAAATCCTTTTTTGAAAAAAAAAATAATTTCTATTTTATAGATGCTAATTCAATACAGCAATTGATTTTTTTTTTTTCCTCGTTAATTAAAAATGCTGGTCACATCCGATACTCATTGACCTGCATTTGTTTTAATAATGTCACAAGCTCGTTTTTTTTTTTTTTACTCCATGTCACATAAAGATGAAATTGTTAACTAATCTTGGAAAAACAAACTTGAAACTTTTCCCATAAGGAACGCAGAAAGAGAGAGAGAAGGAAAGTCTCAAGCAATTCGATATTATGTTGACAAAAAAAAAAAATCATCATTTGATATTGACTTTTCTTTCTTTCTTTCATCCATCAAAATTATTTGTTAAAACATAATACAGTAATATTTAAATTTAAAATTTTATTTTTATTAATTGTTATAAATTAAGAATATTAAATAAATTGATAATTAAAATTTTAATTAGACATTGTTAATATCATTATTTAAATATTAAAATTAATTATATCCATTGACCAATTTATTGTTTATAAAAAATGGCGGATGACGCTTCTTCCTCTACTCCACTTCAAAGATTTATATTTTTTTAAATTAAATTTAATAGAAATTTCAATACAAGTGTTACATATCATTTGATTCAGCGAAATGGCGTGATTTTATATATAGTAAAATATGTAATTTATCTTAATAAATAATTAACAATTAAAGAGAAAATATAAGAATTTTAATTAGATATTGTTGGAATTAATATTTTATTTTTTCAATACAATTTTTTATTTTCATTGTTGCAATTTAATATGAATAAATAAAATTCGAATATTGATACTTTTTTTAAATTTTTTTAAACCCCACACTACTGAAAAAATATGATGTGATCAAGTTTCTATATATAACTGTAAAAAATAAGAAATTTTAATTTTTTTTTTTTTGCTTCGCCTAAAGACGAAGGCTTCAAGCTATAATTCGTTTTTTTGGCCTTTAAATAATTAAAGAGTTGTAATTGCTATTTTATAATTGGATTTTTACGACCTGGTAGTTTATTTTATAGACAACAATTAAAAATCCAGCCTGGAGGCAGTGATATAAATGAGCTTTTTTTTCTTCTTTCTTTCCTCTTTTCTTTTAAAGTATTTATTTATTTAAGAAAAGGAATTCAATTATTTAAAAAAAAACAGCTTCAAAAGATTTAAATTAGCTCTTTGTGTACATGTCATTTTTTGTTTTTGTTTCTCTTTGAATATCTTATTAAAAAGTTGACAAACAATTCCTGAGGGGATATAACCCATTGAATCATTTGATTTTGAAGATCTTAAAATAAAAATAAATCGAAAATGAATATTAAATACCGTGAAATAAGAAAATTTGGCTAAAAATGTATTACCTCAAAGAATTTAGTTTTGTTCTCCCCTTCCCTGAGAAGTAGAGTTAAGAAATTTGACCGGAAGTTCGTCCTGATTTGAACATTTATTCAATAAAAATTCGGTGAAAATCTAACCAATGATAATAGAGATACAGGCATCTTTCTGATTTCACTTCAAATTGAGAATACAATTTTTTGTTTTACCCTAAATTTCAAACTCTTAAGAGTAGTATTTTG
>JAKCPI010012828.1:0-159060 GCA_023213315.1 Euborellia annulipes | reverse complement strand
CATATATATATTTATATGAAGATAAAATTTTTCAAGTTAAGGCGCCTCAAACGAGATATTCCACATAAACCAATTCGCGGAAATCTTCCAAGATCCAGATGTATATATATATATATATATACAGGGTTATTGGTAATTCGATGTGTTCCAGCCAGGATGAGATAGAAGGGCAAAAATGCTACAAATTTAACCCCCTCAATGTATGGCCGAAAGTTGGTAGTTTGTGAGATATTCAAGAAAAATCATTTTTTTAGAAATATCCCATTTTTGACGCTAACGACGAGTTTAAAAAAAAAAACTGTTGATTCAATGTTAGCTATGTATTTTTTTATTAGTAAGTGAGTTAGTAATAACTCTTAATAAGTAATAAAATATTCCAAATCATTGAGAATTTGATTACTACGGCCAATAACGAATTTGAATTTATTTAATTATTTTACGTTAATTATTATTTCGAGTCATCCAGTCAAAAGAAATTCTATGACACCAAATGTACAAACTACTAAAAAAACTTGCTCGTTTCATTAGCTATCCAAAAAGGTACAATAGTTAATATTAGCTGAATTGTACCTGAAGAAGGCCAGAGAATGAGTGGCCGAAACCTTGTAATTTTTACAAATAAACCAGAGTAAAACCGAAAATCTAATTCTTTTACTAATGATAACAACTGTGAAAGCCTAAACTCCAAAATACCAATAACCCTGTAAATATAATTAACGAATATTAATTTAAAAAATTATTATAATTACGTGGCTGTATATAATAAGATTGTTCGTAATAGGAAGAGGTTTGCAGCCAAATTTAATAATAGAGGCTCTTTTTATTTGGCTGCAAACCTCTTCCTATTACGAACAATTAATTTAAAAAATTTAAACTTTTATATCCACAAAACAATCTTTTTACCTGTGATTTCAAAACCAATTCCTTATTAACGATGACATTTCTCTTTTCGGGTTTCGCCTCCTGGAAATTACATTTCAAATTAAATTTATATATTTTATATTTAATTATAATTAAAAATAAAATTTTGTTTCTTACCATGACTTAAATTTTTGAGTCTGTATCGAATTTTTGAGGCATCTGAGAAACCCAATAAATTGAAAGATTCATGAAGCTTGGTGCTTAAATCAATTTCTTTCTAAGATTAGATGAATTTATTTGTCTTTTTACAGCTTCCAATTTCTAACATCTATGCAGAAAATCCTTGTTCTATCTCCTTGGTTTAACAGCTGAGCTCCCTGATTTAGAAGGATGATATTTCTGAATATAAGCATTTAAAAAATGAGAATATAATTAAACATTCAATTTTATAAACGAAATAAAAAAAAGTAAAATTTTGTTTTTCATCTTTGCTGAAAGAATTGGAATTAAAATTCAGTCAAATGTTTAAAAAATTATTTTTGATTAATAATAGGGAATAAAATAAAAAAATTCTAAGTTAATATATATATATATATATATTACTGTATATGGAATAAAATAGCAAATGATTCTCAAGAAACATGCATATAGGAGACAAACATAATCTCTACATAATAATATAATAATAAAAAAATTAAAATACATTAAAAAAGCCATTCAAAAACGGAGGAGAGTTATTAAATTTTTTCAAATTTAAAATAATGCAATAAAGTTTCAACGCTTTTTGCAAAGATGATTTAAAGAAAGTATTTAAGAATTTTCATCCTTACCTTTTTTTATCCCTTTGGTTCTGTTTAAAATTGTGGAGGTTTTTCAAGACACCCAGTTGATAGAAGAATCCAAGATGTTTGAGCCAACATTTGCTGCCACTGATCCATTTACTTTTATTTAAAAAAGAGGAATTTATTTTCATTTTTCTTCTTTTAATTTCTATCGTTTATACAGTATTACATATCGAATGAAGCAAAATAGGATTAAAAACTTGATAAATTCATGTTCCTTTTTAATTCCCAGGATCATTTCCTGATGCAGAGGCAGAAGATATCTAAAAAATAAAAATAATCAAATTAAACATTGACAACTTATATTGGAGCAATAAAAAAGGTGAATATTAAAATATCGGTAATAATAATTAAATGAAATTTAAAAGAAATAATTGAATAAAAAAGTATATGCTTAGAGATAGATAGAGATACCATGATAATAATTCCTGGGATGTCTTCTCTGCATCTTCATCTAAATTACATACAGTCTCTGTGATCTTCAACCGGCGAGGGGTCCATTGATCGACATCTAAAAATAAAAGTAAATATTATTTAATAACAGAGCAGTTCCACACAAAATAAATAAAAAGTAAAATAAACTTTAAATTGTAAGAAAAAAATGAAATTTTATTTTAATGTTTTGCCTAAATCCCTTTCCTAAGAAACAGGAATATATAAATGCATTCAGAATATTTAATAAATGAATTGAAATAAATGCCAGATGATTAGGGTGAAACCTTATTTCCGAATAGAAGAGATTTTCCCTATATTTTCTATGTTTTACCTGCGATCACAGAGTCAATTCCTTAATGAAGTTGACATTCTCCTTTTCAGAATTTTACTTTCTTTTATCTTGAGGCAACTAATCTTCAATGAAATGGATGATTCATCTCAGATGGATCTCAGCGTTTGAATCGACATTTCTGTTCCTTTATTTGTTCCTATAAATGTGATGAATTTATTTGTCTTTTTACATCTTTTAATTTCTAATTTCTATACATGTATCCCATAATAGATAATTCCTTGTTCCTTCTGCTTGATTAACAGCTGTATTTTCTGATGTAGAAGAAGTGATATTTCGGAATATTAGCATCTAAAAAATAAAAAGAATTAAATCATACATTCGATTTTAGTAACGACATAAAGAAAAAGTAAAATTTTAATTGTCATCTTTGCTAAAAAAAGAATGAATGTTTTCTATAAATTTAAAAAATCATTATTGATTAATATTGAAAAAAATTAATAATTGTAAGAGGATTTAATATATATATATATATATATATATAAAACCATTCATTCATGGAAATTATCAAAGAAACAGATATACCGTATGTATATATATATAAAGACTTACTGAATATTAGTTAATAAATTTAAACGTTTATATGAACAAAAAAATGTTTTTACCTGTGATTTCAAAACCAATTCTTGATTGGAGATGAATGACATCCTCTCTTCCCAGATCTTGTCCCTGGAATTATAAACATTTCCAAGATTTCCATTCAAGATAATGATGATTACATATAATATATAATTCCTTGTTCCTTCTGCTTGATTAACAGCTGTATTTTCTGATGTAGAAGAAGTGATATTTCGGAATATTAGCATCTAAAAAATAAAAAGAATTAAATCATACATTCGATTTTACTAACTACATAAAGAAAAAGTAAAATTTTAATTCTCATCTTTGCTAAAAAAGAATGAATGTTAGGCTATCTATAAATTTAAAAAATCATTATTGATTAATATTGGGAAAAAAAATTATTAATTGTAAGAGGATTTAATATATATATATATATATATGTGGAATATAAAAAGCAAATTTTTTTCATGACAAACAGATAGGGGATAATAAAAAAATTAATATTTGAACTATCCAAACAAGGAGAAGGGATATTAAAATTATTTTAAATTAAGAAAAAATAATTGAATAACAAAAGTAAATTTGATTATGAAAAAATAATTCGATAAGAATTGAACACTTTTTACAAAGATAATTAAACCGAAGTGTAGATAAATGTTTAATTAATAATAAATCTGTGATCATTACCTTATTTCATCCCTTGGCTCTCTTTAATATTGTGAAGGTTTTTAAAGACATCCAGTTGATAGAAGAATCCAAGATGTTTGAGTCAACATTTGCTGCCACTGATCCATTTACTTCTATTTAAAAAGAGGAATTTATTTTCATTTTTCTCTTTTAATTTCTATCGTTTATACCCGTATTAGATATCGAATGAAGCAAAATATGATTAAAAACTTGATAAATTCATGTTCCTTTTTAATTCCCAGGATCATTTCGTGATGCAGAGGCAGAAAGTATCTAAAAAATAAAAATAATCAAATTAAACATTGACAACATATATTGAAACAATAAAAAGGGTGAATATTAAAATATCAGTAATAATAATTAAATTAAATTTAGAAGAATTGAATAAAAAAGTAAATTTGATTATGATAAATCATTAGAATAGAAAGATGATTAAATGAACGATCAAAATTTATTATCTAATTAATTTGCACGTTTTTTAATATTTAAATAAAATTAAAAACACATTTAAATAGATTAAAATATTAAAACAAATGTGAGAAATCGAATATAAAAATCACAAAGGATTGACAGTTCAACTAAAGAGGCAAGTTGAATTTGATACATTTATGAAAAGTTAGAAGCACGTGCATTAATTAATTGAATAAATAACACATTTAGATCATAATTAACATAAATTGGGGTGAATTAAATAAGAAACAAATAATAAATACCTTTAAATTAATATAAGAGACAAGAAGCACGTGCCTGCGAGCAAAGCGAGCCCAAACATGTCATGGAGGTGAGTTGGCGCAGACACGTCATCGAAGCCTGGGAGATGGAAGAGAGAAATGGCAATGAGTTTCAAATTCAAGTTTTAATTAAAAATAAATTATACTTATAAAAATATTCATATCTAGCTTATTAATGAATCCAATAAGTAAATTTTATTATTTAATAGTTTTTATAATTTTTCATTTGAAATTCAATTTTTGTAATTTTTTTTTTTTACTCATATGTATATGTTAATATATCTCTATATATATAAAGAGAGAAAGTATTGGACTCATGACCAAAAATCGATTTTTAGCGATATGGAGGATATTATAAAATTCAGAGCCGGATCTGGGGGGGGGGGGGCAGTGTGTGCATGTGCCCCGGGCGGCAGATATCAGGGGCGGCAGGCAATTAAAGAAAGATTTACTAAAAAAAAAAGGTAAAATGATATGAATTTTGCTAGAAAATTTTAAGGAGGGGGCAGCAAATTAAATTCCCCCCCCTAAAAAATAACCTAGTTCCGGCCCTGATAAAATTTATTTAAAAGTATTTAATTCTGGCAACACGTGTACTTGTGTTTGTAAATAAATAGATACACTTTCCCATCTCATCCACTAAATATATACCAGTCAAATAGATTTTCACATCTTATAGTAAATTTATTAAAAGAGCAATGTAGTGCCTTTCTTTATTTGTAAGCACACCAAACTGCTCTAACGATATTTTTTTCAAATTTTAAAGATAGTATTTTCGGTACTAATATGAGAATGAGTTTCTTTTTTATTTATTTATTTATTATTATTTATTTTTTTTGAGAAAAAACTTGAGCGTATCCAACTCAAAACGGTAGGGGTATCTTTTCACAGATGGTGTGAATTTTTCAGGTTTATATTTATATATAAGTTACATATTTTTTTTATTTCGAAGTTCCGAAGGGGGGCAGCTGCCCCCAAATATATCTATTGAGGGAGCAGGCATTCTTATTTAAGCCATTTGGTATCCAAATGAGGATATAACTAAAAGGGAAAATCCATCTAGAAATGGTGTTTTCGTACAACAAAGTTTTCCTGCTGTGATCTCTGTGATCAAGATATATATACCGAGAAAGTCAATTTAATGAAGAGTAGAAAAATGGCTGTGGTGATGATTGAATAAAGGAACTCTATGAGTAGGGCAGCCAACGGAAATAAAAAACCTTTATATTAATTCGTCGATGTTTCGGGAACGCATCGCTCCCATCTTCAGGACGAATTAATTGTTGAATGATAGATGAATATTTTTATGTTGTACACACATTGAAAAAAATAACATGTATTGTGCATAGTGATTTAATAAATAAGACAATTGTATATTATGCAGCTTTAGGCTGTTGAGATGTGTGAACAGGCCTCACCGCCGCAGAGGCGTACCGAGCCAGTTGGGGGCCTCGGGCGGCACTAGAAGAAGGGGCCTTATATTGAATTTGTTTTTTTTTTTTTTGGGGGGGGCTCATCTTTAAATATCCCTCTCCTCCATACACAAAAATATTTTTAAAATACCGTATAACCCTGAACCCCAAGGGCCCCGGGGCCTCTCAAAGAGAAATTTTCATTAAATTTTGTTTTTTTTTTTATCTAAATTTTTCCCTTTTTACTTGAGCCCTGAGGGGCCCCGGGGCCTCTCAAAGAGAAATTTTCATTAAATTTTTTTTTTTTTTTTTTTTTTTATCTAAATTTTTCCGTTTTTACTTGAGCCCTGAGGGCCCCGGGGCCTCCCAAAGGGAAATTTTCATTAAATTTTGTTTTTATAAATATATGGGGGCCTATGCCGGCTCGGGGCCTGGGGCGGACCGCCCCCCCCCTCGGTACGCCACTGCACCGCCGATCAAGATTCGACAGTCAATTTAATAGAAAAAAAATTGTGTCTTTAAACCAGGACCGGGGGGGGGGGTGCATGTGCGGGAGATATCAGGGGGCGTCAATTAAAGAAAGATTTACTAAAAAAAAAGATAAAATGATATGAATTTTGTATAGAAAATTTTAAGGAGGGGGCAGCAAATTAAATTTTGCACCCCCCTAAAAAAATCTCGTAGTTCCGGCCCTGCTTCAAAGGTATGTTTAAAAGCAAAATTCATCTCATATGCCAGGGTTCTGACCTCTCATTTACTCACAAATACCCTGAAATATTCGTTATTCATTTGAAACTCTTTTTGTATGTTTAAGAAATATTTTTTAAATAATATGTTAAGAAGGGTGAAGGGGTTTGGAAAAGAGCTATTGCCTCTTCTTCATCGCGAGATAAACAGAATTAGCGCTTAGAGACAGACGCAGTAATTAATTAAACGAATAAAGGAAACAGCACCCTATAGTTATAAGCCAATACGTTGGCCTCACCAATAAAAAACACTCACATGTCTTGTTAAATATATCTATGACTAGTTAAGTCCGAATCGAGGTATTTTGAATACTATTATCTTATTCAAATATATAGATCTCGAAAAATATTTAGCTTTTTTTTATTGTTAGGACAAGCCAGGGGGGGCAAAGGCCCCCCTGCCTCGCCCTGGCTACGCCCATGGCCACAATATTTATTTTTGGATTGTAAAAAAAACTTAAAGGGGTGGAGGCATATTATAGTATTATATATGTAGCTCCGGGGCTTGTCATGTCTATGATTATCGAATAAATAATTTCGAGATCAGAGTAAAGAGAAATGAGGTAGCGTTCTAATAAGGGAATCCTAAGATTTATGTCTCAGAGAAACAATTACCTATATAGTATAAGTATTAATAATAATATGAAAAAACAATTTAAAAAAGTTTTTTTTTTCTTTTACCTTGACTTTTATAGTTATTTTTAAGATAGCGAAAATTTTTAAACTTGATTTATCAATATGATAAATAGTAATTTTTCTATTTTACCTTTTTATTTTTTTAATCATTTCAAAACTTTTAGTTTACTAAGTACTCATGTACGAGACAAAGAAATGTACTCTAGAACGAACACAATTATAATTTTGTGTCTATTTTTTTTTTAAATTCTGTTCCAGCTCGATACGTGAGGATCAAATCCAAATTGAAAAAAATTTAAATACGGTAAGTTTAATTTTATGTTTCATCTTCTAACTATAATAAAGAGAAATATGCAAATTTAATTTTAAAGACACAGTCGAAAGTGTTGTTGCTTGAAGGGGGAGGGGGGAAATTGGCCATATATTAGTTTGGGTAATTCGTGATCGTCATCTATGTACTCCCAAAATGTGAGTCCTTGAGTGGACGAGACTGTTTTTAATTAAAAAAAAATGCAGTCTTTTTTTAATCTTAGGTATTTTAGGCCAAATTAGCTTTTAACGACACTCATCTTTAATATGATTTATACGGGTAGTAGCATTTTTTTTTTTTTTTTTTTTTTTTTTTTTTTTCAATTTTCTCAAAATCGGCTCTAGCGAGTTTGTTTAAAATTAATAAATCAACTATTTTTTAGATTCTCTTTAAAAAGACGACGGAATCATCACTGGTGAGAATCGGTGGGGGAGGAGGAGGCCCAAAAAGGGGAAAAAAAGTAAAATTTTTTGTGAAAATTGTTTGAAGTACACTTTACTGATTTCAGATTTTTTTAAATTAATTTTCCGGCTCTTCGTTCCATAGAGCCAATGTAAAATCCCTATAGGGATTTGTATGTTAATTTCGATTCAAAAGGGGGTCCCCTTTGGAACTTTTTACACATCTAAAAAATTTTTTTCCAATTCTTATGAAATTTTGTATTTACTTAGGATTCCCTAATGTGTATAAAATATCCAAATATGAGATTAAAATTTTGAAAAATAACCATGGTTTATTTGAAGCAGTCAACATTTAAAATGCAAGTTTGAAACTAAGGTGCTATGGGAAACTAAATATATCTCGACACAAAAAATCTGGTGTGAACAGCACGGTGCACAATTTTCTCTTACCGAAGGGTAAGATTTTTTTATATTGAAGAGGAACAAGAGAAACTTGCTTAAATTGCAAACATTTAGTAACTTCTTTTTTTAAGATGAAGAATTTCATAAAGGAGATTTTGCAACTGTAGATGATAGAATTGAAAAAAAACAGTTTTAGGCAAAAACGTTTTCAATTGGTGTGCGTTAAGCCTTTAAGTATGGGAAAATATTTATATTTTGTTACCATGGCAACCATTTCTCCTATCTTCTCTATGAAGCACACGAGTAAAGTGGGGTTCAAACAATTTTGAGGGCAAAACGAGAATATACATTTGAAAGAGCTTCTAAAAAATAATTGGTTTTTGAATTTAAATCAAAAACGTTGGAACGAATTTTGAGAAAATCTAAAATTTTTAAAATTTAATCTTCAATTCAAGATGTTCCTTTCTCGGCACTCTTGGTTGAATTTAGGTGGTAGGTTTTCAAAGTATTAATAAAATTTTTAAATTTTATTAACAGAAGTTTTTATTAGGTTGATTTGTGAACGGCCCGCATTGTAAACCAACCTAATAAAAACCTCTGTTAATAAAATTTAAAAATTTTATTTAAGAAAATCGAAAAAAACTGAAAAAGTACATCAGTAAAGTACTCTTAGGGCGATTTTGATTAAAAGCTTATTTTCACGGTCCAGGAGGGTACAAAACTTAAATATAAAATTCCTAGCTCAATTCCTTCATGCTTAAAATTGAACACACAGAGACAGACAGACAGACAGACCATGTCGCGAAAACCACTTTTTTGGATTCTGGGGACCTCAAAACGTGTATATCCGTCAAAATGACGGACTCGACATCGAAATTTTGACATGAATCCAATCTCTCTCTATCTATATATTACATATACACATAGTTAAGAGAGGTAAAATTATCGTTTCAAAATTATAACGGGAAGTTGGTCAAATAGAGTGTAACAGACAGATAGACGGACACTCCGATTTTGTTAATTTTTTTTAAGCAAAATTTTAACAAGATATCCTAATATTAAAAGGTCATATGAGAAAAACATCAATATAAGTTTTAAAATATTGTTTTTAACTATAATGGATTAAATCTTATCAAAAAACAATAAATAGTCGCGCACTTTTGAAGGTCTTTTTTGTAAAATTAATTATTGTATTAATATAATTCTCTTTCTTTTTAAAGGATTTTCAGGCTAGTGACCCGTGGCTCAGAGAGAAGACAATAGCTTAAATTTTTTTCAAGTTTAATTAATTTTTTTATATCTAATTTTTTATATAATTCAATATTTATTAATTCAAATACCCGACAATAGTTAGGATCCCGGCGGGCATCTGAGTCCTTAGGAACTTTAAAATATATTCTATATTTAATTTTTATTTACGATATAAATGATCCAGGCATATTTATTTATACCAACTGGCAATTAATTTATTTAAATAAAGTCCACACTCCTTGGATTTTGAGGTCATCACTCTCTCGACCACGGGAGGGAGGGTTAGTTTCCTTGTTAAAAAATCTGGTGTGATGGTCGCACAGCATACAACTTTCTCTTATCTTCGATAAACGAAAGTTGTGTTCTGTGCTTGTCACCCCAGATTTTTTGTGTCAACATATATTTAGTTTTCGACAGTACGGTACATTTGATTTCAAGATGTATCATAAACAAAAAAATAATAAATTTATATGTAAATAAGTTGTAAGTGGTGGGAATGGGGTGGGGGGGGGAAAGATTTTAATAAATATATATTTTTTTTTTTTTTTTTTAAAAATATTTTTCATTCTTTTCCCCATTCCCCCCCCCCTCCACCCCACCTTCTTCGCCCTCTCGGGAATAAAGGCCTTTTACGATATCCGTTATTGATAATAAATATATATAGGGGTTGGGAGTCATTATTATTCGTACCACCCCGCGTTGGTTATAGAAGGTGGTAAGCCAACCTCCACCCATCCACCCCGAGGGCATATAAAATTTATAAGTATGGGAAAATATTTATATTTTGTTACCATAGCAACCATTTCTCCTATCTTTCCTATGGAGAACAAGAGTAAAGTGGTCTTCAGAAGATTTCAATTCCAAAATGAGAATATACATTTTAAAGAGCATCTAAAAAATAATTGATTTTTGAATTTTAAATCTAAATCGTTGGAGTGGATTTTGAGAAAATCGAAAAAAAACTGAAAAAATACATCAGTAAAGTACTAGTATTCTTTGACCAATTTTGATTAAAAGCTTATTTTCATGCCTCAGAAAGGAGCCTAAATTAAATATAAAATTTCAACTTCGTAGCTTAATTCCTTCATGCTTTAAATTGAACACACACACAGACAGACCATGTTGCGAAAACCACTTTGAATTTTGGACATGAGGGATCCAATACTTTCCTCACATCTATATATATGAATATATATAGAGGTAAGAGAAATATTAAACTTTTAACGTTTTAGATTGGTTACATCAAATATCATGGCTACCCAGTAGAAGAGCATGAAGTAATAACTGACGATGGTTATGTACTCACCCTGCACAGGATCCCAGGCAAGGCGGGCTCTAAACCAATTCTCTTCCAGCATGGTTTAGTGAGCAGTTCCGCTGCTTGGATTGTCCAGAGACCAGACAATTCATTTGGTTAGTACACCGAATGTTTCTTTTTGTTGTAGTAAAGCTCCTAAAAAAAATAATATAAAATATCAGAAAAAAAACAAGACGAATCAGCCAAATATTATTTTATTTTAAATTCCCTTACGGCTGAGTTTCGGCCCGAGGTCTAGGCTCGGGCCAAAGTCACGTGAGGCGGATTTAAAATAAAATAATATTTGGCTGCATTCATCTTGTTTTTTCATGATCCATCATCATTAAGCCTACAGCCACAGATCTTTTTCGATTATAAAATATCAGATATTTACTATACATTTAATTTAAAAAATTAATAATAATAATAATAATTTTCTATCTGCCAACAACAAAAAGTATTTGTGTGATAAGCAAGTTATCTGTTTGCTTTTACAAAGCTCAGCGAAATATTTGCAAAATATAGTATAAGGCAGGGCCGGCTCTAGGGGGAGGGGGGGGGGGGCAGTGGGTGCCTGTGCCCCGGGAGGCAGATATCAGGTGGCCCCAATTAAAGAAGGATTTACTAAAAAAAGGTAAAATGATATGAATTTTGTATAGAAAATTTTAAAAGAGGAGGCGGCAAATTAAATTTTGCCCCCCCCCCCCCCTTAAAAAATCTCCTAGTTCCGGTCCTGGTATAAGGCGTAGTGCAGGATATAATTAGTTGGCGAAGGACTTCCAACTAACTATTTCCTGCACTGAGGAAGGTTAGGCGTTAGGCCGCCGAAATATTTGCAAAATTAAGCATAAGACGTTCCTGAATCACATCCCCTGCTACCAGTATCAATTCAAAAATTATACTTTTTTTGCTGTTTTTTTTTTTTAATTTCAACTTCTAATATCGAATACAAGTCTTTTTGTAATTCTTTTTATTAAATTTACCACTATTTGTACTATTTCGTCCCATATTTACACTAAGGCATTTTTTAGCTCAGGCAAGGTTGGATGTGGGTTTATTTTACGCCTTATGCATCTGTCAATCTCATCCCAAAGGTGATCAAGGGGGTTTAAATCGAAACTTCGTGCTGGCTACTCTAAAGTTTTGATTCCGACTTCTTTCAGATACTTAGTTGTAGTACAGCCAGGGATTTTCATGCATAATTTTTGTTAATAAAAACATATATGGGAAACTAAAGATATGCGACCCCATATCATTACTGACCCATCCTCAAAGCGCTCAGTTTGGGAAATGTTTCATTGAGCGTATCGCTGTCCTGCCATACTAGAAACAAATATTCGGTAATCTTATGTACTGTATATAAATTGAACCTGGATTCATCTGAAAATAAAATGTTCTTACAATCGGTCTCTGCTCAGTGACTGTGTTTTTTGGCGTGTACTCGGATGTTCCAAGGTTAGGAAAAGCCCTGTCGCTGGTCTCCTGGGAGGGTAGATTTGCTTCTGTCAATCTTCGAACTGTGACAGTATTTTTTTACACCTCGAACGGTATGGAGTGTTTTAGTAAAGTTTGCGCAACGTATTCATGACTTGGAATCGGTCGGTCATCACGGTTACCGTCTTGCGCCCCCGAATATCGACTGACTAATACCTCCATCGGAGCTTTTTTTTAATCCAATCCTGCTCTTAATTAACTGATCTCTTTTCTTGTAGCATTTCTTGCCCACGATGCTGGTTTTGATATATGGTTAGGAAATAGTCGCGGCAACGATTACTCAAAACGACATCTCAATTTGGAATCAACATCAGAAGAGTTTTGGGATTTTTCGTAAGTGATGAAATTTCTTGTGTATAAGTTCAGAAAGATAATTCTGCTTTTGTTTATAATACATTTATCCATTCAGATGGCATGAGATGGGAGTTTATGATCTTCCTGCGACTATCAATTATATTCTTCGTCAAACAAAACAAATTAAACTATTTTATGTAGGTCATTCGCAAGGAACAACGCAATTTTTTGTCATGTGTTCCGAACGACCAGAATTTAATGATAAAATCTATTCGGCGATTTTAATTTCACCTGTTGCATATCTTGGAAATCAGAGATCGATGGGAGTCGAAATTTTCCTGAAGTTTGTCATACCGAGAAGGGTTTGTATAAACAAATTAGATATGTGCAGTGGCGTCTTTGGGGGGGGGGGGCAAATGCTTTGGGCTTTGATTTTCATAAAAGTTTCTATTATTCTAAATAAAATACTTATTGAAGCTTAATGAGTGATGCCGAGAGAATTGTAGACCGAAACTCCTCAAACTACGCTTATTTTTCGGCAAGGGTGTAGGAAGGGAAAAACAACTACACCTACACCGTTGCCGAAAAATCAGCGTAGTTTGAGGAGTTTCGGTCTACTTCAAAATACATCTACGAGTATAGAAACAGTACAAAATTAAAAAATTATTACCGGTATTAAATTAAAAATCTTTTGGCTAAATATGAGTACCTATTTGTAAGTAAATTTTAAGAAAAAAAAAAAATGTTTCCCCCCAAGAAAAAAATTTGCCCCCCCCTCCCTCCAAGAAAAATTTGAAATGACGCCACTGGATATTTGCGCAATTTTTAGAACTTTTTTTCCTTTTAGAATGTAAATAAATCATACGGACTGAAACAATTTGGATATAGAAGACCAAATGAACATTTTATTAAAAAATTTATCAAATATATGATTACATTTTTATTTATAGGTTTGAATCAATTGGAATTTAATGAAGTAAGTATTAAGAATATATTTCTATATTATTATTTGGGACAATTTTCAGAGTAATTTCAAAGTTTTTTAAAATGTTTATACACCTTTGTGCCTAGTGCAAAATTGGGCGAAACGACGCGCAACGCAGCGACGCGAAAGTTTTGCGACCTCGCACACTTGGGCGGGGGTTTTCTGTCGCGTCGATCTATTCATTGATATACAATATTTATCAAATTTTTTAAATTTTGTTGTATTTCAATTTTATTTAAGTAAATAAGAACTAGATCAGTGGTTCCCAATCTTTTTTGATGTGCGGCCCACTTTTTTCCCCACAAGTGGGCCGCGGCCTACGGGTTGGTAACCGCTGAACTAGATATAAAAATGTTTCGAATGACGTAAAAAATAGAATCCAGGAGACTTCCTGTGTATATATATTGACGTAAAAAATTTAAGTAAAAAAATAATCACTTTAAAAAAAACATCAAAGTGTTGGGTGAATTAATAACTCAAAAAGTTATGGGAATTTCGGGACTCGAGTATTTTTCCTGCACTATACACGGGCTATAAAAATTTATAGAGAATCACGATTTGTTCAGTATCTCCTGGACCAAATCCTTTAAAATGTAAGTCCTTTCTTCCATTAAAGCGTCCCCCAGATTAAATTCTTATTTGAATTATATAATATAATACTTTATATTAACAATACTTTTATTGTTTTTAGGATTTATTCAAAGTAAAAGAGGGACACTTGCCAAGCACATCTTCGTTAAAAGCTCTTTACCATTACGCCCAGCTTATTTATAATGGTAAATAATTAAAAATTCATGAAAATTTTTCCCGTCTATATTTTTTAAGTAAGAAAAATAAATTGAAAAAGATTAAAAAGCGCATGTATGATAATCAGTGGGTGTCCTTCAAACTCATAGTCATCAACCAGAGGGGGAATAACTCTCCACTCCTCCCGTTTGTCGCATTTCAATGTTACGCCTTCCCTCGGTTGACACGCAGCGCATCTTAGGACGTATTGATGCCTAACCCTCAGGCGCTCCGGCAAATAATTTCTTCTTCTTCTGTCCTCGCCTTTTTCCGGCGATGCGGGGTCGGCGGACCTCACTATTTCCCTCCAACCCTATCAAGTGTTTTTGCGACCGGAAGAAATAGGACAGGCCGGCCCGTCGTACGGTCTGAAGCCTGTTGAAAAGAGGAAGGAAGAGACAGACATATAAATAACTGAAGGACTGTCTGTCCCAGCTTGGGCAGCTCGTGATCGTCATCCACGTACCCACGTGGATGTGGGCCCCTGAGCGAACTCCGGCAAATAATTTAAATATTGTAAATCACATTACATAGATTTCTAAAATTCTCAGTATTTTTTTACAGTTTTCGGTAAAAATAGTAAGGGTGTGCTGCCGGGAGTTGAACTACGGATCCACCAATTTGTTCTCGGTGTGACCACAGCACGGCATTTGGGTATATGAATTCAATCAGAAAGCAATTTTAGTCATTAGAAGAAATGGACCCAAATTGAATTCATTTAGGCCTACCCGAATGCCGTGCTGTGGTCACACCGAGTACAAATTGATGGATCCGGGGTTCAACTCCCGGCGCCACACTCTTACTTTTTTCGGGTATTGGAATTATATGAATTTCCCTCTCGCGACGTATATAATATCTTAAATATTATATTTGTAATTTCTTATTTATTAAAATAATTATTTTAAGATTTTTAATTTAATAATTTTTTTTAGAAGGTACTTTTCGTCAATTCGATTATGGTTTCAGTGAGAATTTAGTGCGTTATCAAGCAGCAGAACCGCCTTCTTATAATCTCCTTTTAGTCACGGCCCCAGTGGCTTTACTTTATGGAGAAAATGATAAATTTATTCAAGAGAAAGTAGATATTCAATTTTCATTTTTATATTAATACAGAATGTTTTTTTAATAATTTTTTTTCTAGGATCTAAATCTTCTTAAATCACAATTAGAAAATATAATTTTTGAAAAATGTATTGGATCAGGCTATAATCACGACGATATAATGTTTGGCTTGAATGTGAAAAAGCATGTGATCGATGACGCTCTTGAAATCATCTCTAATATATCTAGCCAGTGGAATGACTAGAAAGAATGAGTCGCTGGCAAGGGTGCAGAATAAGAATTACAATATCTGGGGAAACTCTGTGAGTAAAAGAATAGGCGTAGCCAAGGAAGTGGGTTCAAATGCCTAACATGATAAAATGATATCAGTAAAATGTTACATCTTTAATAGAAATGTTCCAAAAGTTGATCAAAATATTTATCTCTGAAGCTGGAATTTTCAACAAGAGCATACAGCCATCCAATAGAATACTAGGAATAGTAATATTAAAAATCTGGTGTGATGGTCGCACAGCACACAACTTTCGGTTACCAAAGGTGTGCTTGTCACACCAGATTTTTTGGGTTGACATATATTTAGTTTCCCACTGTACAGTACCAGTGGCGTCATTCCAACTTTTTCTTGGGGGGGGGGGGGGCAAATTTTTCCTTGGGGGGGGGGGGGGCAAAACATTTTTTTTTTTCTTAAAATTTACTTACAAATGGGTACTCAAATTTGGCCAAAACATATTTAATTAAATTAATTGTTTAATTTTGTACAGTTTGTATACTCATAGATGTATTTTGGAGTATTTTATTTAGAATAATATAAAATTTTATAAAAATCAGAGCCCTTGGGGGGGGGGCAAATGCCCCCCCCCCACCCCAAATGACGCCACTGTACAGTACATTTGAATTCATCCAAGATGTAAAATTTATAAGTATGGAAAAATATTTATATTTTGTTACCATGGCAACCATTTCTTCTATCTTTCCTATGAAGAACAAGAGTAAAGTGGTCTTCAGAACCATGTAGCGAAAACCACTTTTTTGGATTCAGGGGACCTCACGTGTATTTCCATAAAAATCTTGACATGAATCCAATACTTTCTCTATATAGGCTATATGTATACATTAACATATTCATATAGTTAAGAGAAAGTAAAAAAGTGGTTTATAAATTTCAAATCAAAATTATTAAGATTGAATAAATTCCCTACAATTTAGTGAGGATTAAACGAATGTAAATGTATTTTGTACGAAATAAAATCATTTTATCATGTGTTTTAATAATTATCACTTTGAATTTGTTAAAGATTTTTATATCAGCTTATAGTTAAATTAAAAAAAGAAATAAAATTGTAAAAATTTGAAGAGTTACTCACCAAATTAAAGAGTCCTGGAGTTCGAACTGAGGAGCGTAGATTCGAGATGTTGGCTTGGACGGGTCCCTCGCCGTCACTAAATGATAGCCTGGTTTGCAGCCGCTGCCAACCTGTATGAACAAGTTTCAAAGCATTTAGAAAAGTATATCTATATAGGAAGGTATCTGTGTGTGTGAGCATATAATTATTATTATGATATCATTGATCTCTTGAAGTAAAGCAAGTATTTAAAAATATTTTCTTTTTTTAATCGTTCATTATCTGAATGAATAGAAGTAAAAATTTTAATTTTCTCTCTTAATTTCTCATATTTTATTTTCCAATTAAATATATTAATGTGTAAGTAGTGGTTGAGGATTTCTTTATGAAGTGCAGAGGCAGCCAAGAAATAATTCTCTGAATGCTTTATCTATTAGCCGGAAACGTTTCGGTGCTCCATCTTCGGTCCTTTAATTGGTGTACTTATTTATTTATTCATACACAAGGCTTCTCAGCAGGGACGTCATTTGCCCCCCCCCCCTAAGGCTTTGGAAGACAATAGTAAATTCTGAGTTTAGCCCCTAAATACAAATTCACATATTTTCTTTATATGTAAGCGAGGTGAATAGCTGAATCAACTCATCCTTCTACATTTTCTTTATATATATATATAAATATATGTATAGAAGATGGTATAGATAAAAATATAGAAGTATATATGTTTATAAATTAAGTAGCACTGGAAGTAAAAAAAAATTTTGCTCCCCCTCCCCCCAATGCAAAAATTGAAATGACGTCACTGCTTCTCAGCACCTAAGGCTTTTTGGCTTTAACAAAATAAAACTGTTACATTCACAATTAAAGAACTGAAGATGGAGCCGTTGGTATTATTTCTTGGCTGCCTCTGTGTATATAAACATCCTTAACTATTAAATATATTATTAAAAAATTTCACAAACCAAATCCCATTCCCAATTAAAAAAATATTTTTATTAGTCAACAAATGGACCCCTAAAATCTTATTTTGGAGTTTATGCTTTCACAGTTGTTATCATTAGTAAAATAATTTGATTTTCGGTTTAACTGTGGTTTTATTTGTAAAAATTACAGTTTCGGTCACTCATTCTATGGCCTTCTTGTCACAGATGTAACAACCTTTATAATCTTAGCTGAATTATACATGAAAAAGGCCATAGAATGAGTGGCCGAAACGTTGTAATTTTTACAAATAAACTACAGTTAAACCGAAAATCAAATAAATTATTTTACTAACCTTAAAATCTTAGTTTTTTTATTAGGGTTTATCTCTGGAACCACTCAATGGAAAAGTTTACATGTCTGAAATCCTAAAAAGATATTAAAATTTAGAGCTAAGGATGAATAAAAATGGGCCTCTAATATTTATGAAATTCAGGAAGGATGTGAAAATGCAGGCAGCCAAAAATAAAACGTCTCAATTCCCTTTGAATGTCCAGACGTATCGGGCAAAATTTATTCACCCATCCTCAGTGAACTATTCTATTTAGTAGGAGAGAGTTAAGTCTCCTTTGATTATACATTCTACTACGTATTCTATTTTATATAATAATATGATGATAAATGAGTTTTTTTATTATCAAAAATAACATAATATTAAAAAACTCATTTATCATCATATTATTATATAAAATAAAATACGTAGTAGAATGTATAATCAAAGGAGACTTAACTCTCTCCTACTAAATAGAATAGTTCACTGAGGATGGGTGAATAAATTTTGCCCGATACGTCTGGACATTCAAAGGCAATTGAGACGTTTTATTTTTGGCTGCCTGCATTTTCACATCCTTATTAAAAAAATAAAACATTTCTAAAGAATTAGATTCGGTTCCCATCCAAAAGAGTGAATAATTTATTTCAATCACCTTAATTTTATTAATTATATCTCATTTTGAAATTTTTTTCTATTGAGATGATGTGATATTTATAAATAAAATAATGTGAAAGCATTTAATCCCTGAAAATAAATATCTCATTGAGTCTACTTACTGATTGCTGCGTTTGCGGAAAATGAGAAAGCGGCTCTTGGAATGTTATGGTGACGTTGTATCTCAATGGAATGAAATGGATATAATTTCAAATTCTTTAAAAGATTTTTGAAGAGCTCTTGACTCAAGTGATGTCGAAGTTAATATTGATAAGTTAAATACGAAAAAATCAGACTCCAAGTCTTGCTCAAGACGAGTTTAGCTTATAAAAAAAGTATTGTTAAAATAAAAACTGAAAAATGTTTACATTTTAAAACGGAATTTCACAAAATAGTCTTCGTACCTAATGTGAAATATATTGTTGATATATTTTGGTATTCATTTTTTTTCCATTTTTTTTTTTTTTGATTTTTTGATTTTTCATTGATTTCTCTTTGGCAGTGTAAATTAACGAATGGCGAGGATTCGCCGTAGGATTTTTTGAATTTTCGTTGTTTCCTATATTGCAATGGCAACAAAGGAACGGAGTTTAAGATTTTTTCCAATCGGTGGTCCTTTGGTATATGAATTTAAAGCCATTTTGTTAGAGTAAAACATTTTTAAAAGATAATACAAATATGTGGCTTAGTATTATTCAAGAGTTGACGATTTTTGTTCAGGACGTAAATCAAATTTTTTATAAAAAAAAATTTTCTTTTTTATATGTGAAGTATTTTTTGAAATTTCACTGCTCCAGGTGTTAATTGCAGGCAAATGTTGGTGAGTATGCAGCAGGTTTCAAAACCAAAAGGTCTCTGTTATGTCGTCTTAATTTATATTGTGATTTTTAATCATATTTATAAGAAAATATTTAAATACACTTTTTTTTTAACTTATTTTTTTTATAATAAATAAACACATTTTTAAATTACAATTTTAAAATTGGAAATTTTGAATTTAATAATTTCCTTTCTTTTTCTTTATTCTTGACTAATTCAATATTTCTTGATCGCCAAGTGCTTTTTCTCAATTTAATTGGACGACTTCCTACATAACGACCTAGAAAATAAAATAAAATTTTAGAGATTATAATCTAAAGAATTCACCGTTGGCACTAGTTAACCCATTGTTAAATTATCTAATTATAGATATATACAATTAGATATTACTTCATGTACCCGAAAAAAGAATAAGGGTGTGCCGCCGGGAGTTGAACCACGGATCCACCGATTTTATTTTAGCTTATGCGCATTTCAACGTTAATACGTCATCTTCAGAGCTATGACACAAAAGGAAAAAAAATTTTAATTTAAAATAATTTAATATATTTAAAAAAAAAAAAAAAAAAAAAAAAAAAAAATAAAAAAAAAAAAAAAATAAAAAAAAAATAATAATAATAAAATTAAAATATTAAAAATTTTAATAATTATTATAAAAAAAATTAAAAAAAAAAATAAAAAAAAAAAAAAATTATTTATTTTATTTTTTTTTTTTTTTTATTTTTTTATTTTTTAATTTTTAAAATTAATTATTAATTAAAAAAAAAAAAAAAAAAAAAAATACCCCCCCCCCCCCCCCCCCCAGATGGGAGGGGGGGAAAAGCCCCCCCCCCCCCCCCCCCCCCCTCCGGCGCCCATGGACACAAACTACGTATTAACGTCGAAATTCGCATAAGCTAAAATAAAATCCTTTTGAAACTTAACCTTGTGTTATTTATTTATCTATTGAATATAATTAGATAATAATTTAATTAACTTTTAGAGAAATTTAAAATATTGAGATATTAGAGATCCAAATCGTAAACATTGTTAACTAATAATAAATTTATCATCGAATAAACAACATCGTTCACGTTCTATAGAAACGTAGATCATAATAGAAGAAATTTATTCAGACAAAGATGTCAACCTCGGTTTTCAGAATACTTAATAAATTTTAGATTTATTTATGTATCTATTAAAATGTAAAAATTTGGAATCAATAAGAAATATAGTGTTTATATTTTAAAAGAGAGTTCTTCCATTTACCCCTATAAGAGGTAGGTAGTCCTTTATAGTCTTTTAAATAAAAATCGTCAAATATATGGACCCTGTTACGCATTAGTGTCAAGCGCCAATTACCGAGATTAGAGAAAATCAACATTAAAGTTTTTCTGATTTAGGCCTACATTGTTTTTATTAGATTATACTTGGCTTCATCGGGTCAAGAGAGACATGACAGAGCTTGGCCTGTCGGAGACAAGAGCATTGGATAGGGGGGAGTGGAGGGGAAGAATAAGGTCCGCCGACCCCGCACCGCGGGAATAATCAGGTGAGGACAGAAGAAGAAGATATATCATTTTTTTTTTTTTGTCAATTGTGCAAGTAACATTAAAAATAAATTTTTTTAGGACATGTTTCATAAAAAATACTATTAATTATAGCATTTGAAACAATATTCCGTGCTTAACTCAAATTTTTAATTTTTAGGCGCTTGACACAATAATGCATAACATATGGTCCATATATAAAATGTAATTATTTTTTTTTTTACCGTTAATTTCTTTCATAGCGTTTATATAATCTTGAGCATTTTTAAAACTGACGAATCCATAGCCTTTGCTCTTGTTGGTTCGTTTGTCGCGTATCACTTTTGCTTTGATAAATGAAGGGTATTTAGAAAAAGTCCATCTCAAAATATCATCTGTCACGTCGTTGCCCAAATCGCCGCAGAAGATTCGGAAATCATCTGAAATAAATCCAATACTTTTAGAACAATTGAACTTAAAAATCTTAAGAAAAGAAAAATCTGGTGTGCCTGGTCGGTTTTTTAACACTCACACTTTTTTCCCATTCACACTCACACTCATACCAGCTAAATAAAAAACTTCCAATACTTCTCTCATCAATTAAATCCTATTGGTTCGTGAGTTAATTTATTATTAAAAAATAATTTGACTGATTTTTATTGTAATTCTAATAATAATTCAATCGTCTTTAATGTTTTAATAAAATATTTACGATAAATTTTCTCACCTTCTTCCCAGTCTAATAATGATTTATCTTCCCAGATTTGACCACCTGCTTTTCTTATCATTCTCTTTTCAGACGGATCTTTTTTTAAATTTTTTGATAATAAGGAATTTTGATATTCTTGAGTTAATGCCATTTTCTTACTTGATGAATTATTCTTTTTTATTTTATTCGGATCATTTTGTTTTAATTTTTTATATTTCTTTATTTTCACCTGATCGTTAAATTCAACTGGTGGCGGTGTAGAAAGCACATTCGGAGTCAAATTGGTATATAAATGAGGAATTGCTCTAAAAAAAATAAATACAAATTACTTTTAAGCCGTAAATATAAATGAAAAAATAATGATATTATAAATTTTCTGTATTCATTTTAATTTAAATTAATAAAGTGAAATTTAAGAACTTACGATATTATTGGAGTGTTGTCTTGTTTTTGAAATTCTTCTTCATTTTCCAATATAAAATTTCCAACTATCTCTTCATTATTTTTCAATTCATTTTCTTTGATAATATCTAAAATAATTTTTTTTTTTATTATTAAAAGTTCTTTTTAAAGTGAAACTTTATTTTGAACGGCACAAATTTTTTCGTTTCTCTATCAGCATGTCGCGTTAAAAGCCGTGACGTCAAAGGCCGTGACGCTACAAGTTATGACGTCACAAGGCATGACGACAAAAATAGGAAAGTTGAAATTTAATATATATGACGAATTATAAAAAAATAATTGGGAGATTTAATTTTTCAATTTTTAAATTGATAAATAATAATTTTTAAAATAATTTAAAATGATTCAAATACTAAATAAATATTTTTCTCAGTTTTTAATTTAACATACGCCAATTGATTTCCCATTATCATTCCCATTTTCCAATTATTAAATTAAGATTAAAAACACGATTTTAATACCCTTAATTGAATAATTTTCTGAAAATTTTCAATTAAAAGCCTACGATCCGAAAAAAGTTTCACTTGCATCGTGTTTTCATAAAACCACACAATGTTTTTTTTAATATACACTATCATTAGGTCATTAAACAGTGGACTGCTCCAAGAAATTAAATCCAAGAATGGAATCGCATTTTTAAAGTGAAACTTTATTTTTATCGACACAAAATTTTTTCGCTGCCGTGACGTCACAAGTCGTGACGTCACCAACGACTCGACTAGGTTTCTTTGCATAGACTCCGAAACTACTGGTCCGATTTTCATGGTGTTTGTTTTAATAGGTAGAAAATTATCCAGGGGTGGTTTTAGGATATCATTATATCAAATTAGGGGTAGAGAACCCCCTTATCAGGGGTTCACAAATCACTCACCCGATTTGAATAAAATTTAAAATGACGTTTCTCTATGGCAGTGGTTTCCAAACTTTATGTTACCACGCCTCCCTTAAAAATATTTAATCGTATGACGCCCCCCCCCCCCCCCATTTTATAAAATAATACAAAAACAAACATTTTTAATGCTAAAATATATAAATTTATATAAAAATATTTTTTTATTTATTCTTATTTATATTAAAACTAGCAATCATTTGGAAAATTGGTCCTGGCGGTCAATATTCGCCCCTCCCCTTAGACTAGTCCGCGCCTCACAGTTCGGAAAACGCTGATATAAGGGTATTTTATGGCTGGTGGAATTTGTATCAGGAATGAAAGTTAGAAGAAAACGCAAACAATTTTTTCTTTAAAAATATATTTTTACTTCTTACGTTTCGGCCTTGATCAAAGCCATCCTCGAATGACCACTAACAGCTCCGAGGATGGCTTTGACCAAAGCCGAAACGTAAGAAGTTAAAATATATTTTTAAAGAAAAAATTCTGGCTTCGTTTTTTATAACTTTCATTCTGAAGAAAAATATTTTTCTCAAATCTTTTTCTCACGCCCTAGGGGGGTGCCTAAATTAAATATAAAATTTCAACCTCCTAGCTCAATTTCTTCATGCTTTAAATTGAACCCAAACAGACACACAGACAATGTCGCGAAAACCAATTTTTTGGATTCAGGGGACCTCAAAACGTGTATATCCATCAAAGTCTCGACATTGAATTTTTGACATGAATCCAATACTTTCTCTCTATATATATGTATATTATTAACTTATACATATAGGTAAGAGAAAGTAAAAATGCAAATCCGAATTGAGATTAGTTTCTATAATACAAAAAGATGCGGTAACTCACCCCAGTAAAATTATAAGTGGACTAATCATATATTATTTTTTTACCTAATGAAAAAAATCCCTACAAAATTCTGCACGGGATTCGATGGGTTCCTAAGTTACCCAGTGTTATTATTATCTCTATATGAGAGTTTCGAAATCTTCAAAAATTAATTCCGCCCCAGTAATAAGAAATTTTAGAATGAAATTAAAATATCTCTATCCCACCCTTAGTAAAAGTATTAAAAAACATTAATATCTTTGTGCATTATAGGGGATGGGGCATTAACCCCTCTGGTTAATGCCTTCATACCTCTCCCCCTCCCCTTTAAGGCAGGGCCGGAACTAGGGGGGGGGGCAAAATTTAATTTTCCGCCCCCTCATAATTTTCTATACAAAACTCATATCATTTTACCTTTTTTTTTTAGTAAATCTTTCTTTAATTGCCGCCCCCTGATATCTGCCGCCCGGGGCTCACGCACCCACTGCCCCCCCCCCCCCTAGATCCGGCCCTGCTTTAAGGAAACGCGAATCTTCACCGCGAAATTACTCTCAAAATAATTTGAATACATTTATAAACAATTATTTTAATTTTTATTTTGAAATTATTTTATTTTAATTTTCAACCCTTAATCCACCCCTGTGTAAAAGAAAAGTAGATTAAGGAAATTTGATTAACAAAAATATAGGCCTAATAGATAAATAATGGTGACTTAAGAAAAGATAAAAAAAAATGCCCTCAGGCTTGATGTAGTTAAAAAATTATTATTTTTTTTTTTCAATGACACCTACACTCCCCCCTCCCCCTTTCAACAGCTTATATTCTCCCTCTACCCTTAGTGAAATACAAAATATTTAATTTCATATTCAAAAGAATCGTTTTTTCGCAGTCAAATTATTTGCTTCTATCATTTTTTTTTCAACGATAAAATGCATAATAATTACCTTTAATAAGACGCTCAAGAGGGTGTGTTTGCTGACGGTGAGATCAGGGTGGGTTACACTATATTAATTGTTCACTTTGATTCACTTTAAACACAAATAAAAAAAAAAAACAGAGGAGGTCGCCGCCTGCTGCGCGGCCACACACTCGACTGAACGAGAATCTCGACTCTCTCTCTGTTTGTATAGGAAAAAAACAGATGAAAATAACAATTCCCTTTTTATTAAAAGTAAAAAAATACCTTTTGCTCTAATCTAACTTTATTTATAACTGGAAAAGAATGTCAACAAGTGATTTGGAATATTCCAAGGCTTTTCTTAAATAATCAACCCTTCATTCCCCCCACCCTCTAATCAAATAATAATCAACGCTATTTTTTGAATGTTTTCTATTTATTTGGCTTCGATTTAGCTAAAATAAATTTAAAAAACATTTTTTTCAATTTTTCAACCCCTAATCCAATCTTAATAAATAACAATGCTATCGCCTTCGGCGAGCTTCTCGTCTAGTCAGAAAAAAATTAAAACCCTGAAAAACTTCCCTGGATTCGCCTTTGGGTATTTATTCATATTTATTATTTTAATTAAAAACCTCCCTCCCAGAATCTTGTAAATTTTATTATTTTATTTATAAAACTAGCAAACATTTGGAAAATTGATCTTGGTGGCCAATATTCGCGCCTCCCCTTAGACTAGTCCGTGCCTCCCTAGGGAGGCGGGGCTCACAGTTTGGAAAACGCTGCTCTATGGTGTAAATAATTAAAAAAAATGGTATTTCAGACCTCAGAATGTTCTATCAGACCCACCAGGGGGACCCCCCTCCCCCCTAACATTTATTTTTCTCTCAAATTTAATAAAATTTAAAATGAATGAAATTATAAAAAAATAATTTTGAGATTTAATTTTCAAAAAAAAAAAAAAACGCGATTTTAATACCCTTAATTGAATAATTTTCTGAAAATTTACAGTTAAACGCCTTCGATCCGAAAAAAAAAGTTTCTCTTGCATCGTGGTTTCATAAAACCACACAATGATTTTTTTTCTTTTTTCAACTGGGGTAGTCAGAGTGGCGTGAAGGAGGGTGAAGGGGAAAGAGAAGTATCCATTTACCTTTTTTTATTACATTTTTCTGCACTTGGAGCGGAACAAAGAGCGTCGAAATCAGATGGGGCGGTGGAGGTACAAAAATCAAAGGCGGAGGCGGCGGCGGCAGAGGCAGAAATGGCAAGGCAGAGGCGCCGATCTCTTCTTCGAACCTAAAAACATTCCATTTTAATGATACAAGGAATTTCAAGGGAGTAAAAATATTTGAAAAAAGAAGAATCAAATAGTAATTATAAGGACAGTCGGCCAAAAATAAATATATATATATATAGTAAATATTTCGATTCCAGTGATATCTTCAGTACAATCAACAGATGTTTTGCACTGAAGATGATTCCATATCATTGGGATCGAAATATTTACAAATAAACGAATAATAAATAATACGCAGAAATATTTATTTTTGGCCGACTGTCCTTATAATTAATATTTGATTTTCCTTACGGCCATCTACAAACAAAAAAGAAAAATGTTTGAATATTGAATTTTAATTTTGTAGAGATAATATTTCCAAATCATTGAATGAATCTATTGAATATAAGTTTAATTTTTATAACTTTTATAAGAAAAATACCAATATTATTGCCAAAATTAAATTAAATTAATCAAAAATTATTTATTCAAAACATTTTTCTATAGAAGAATGCAATGATTGGCCTTGTTTAAAATATGATTTATCAATGATAAAATTACTTGAAAATAAATAAAATAAAATAATAACCTGTTCATTTCATCCTGTAATCTGAGTAAATGATTTTTACTCATTTGATGACACATTTTCTTGATTAAAAACTCTTTGTTTTTATCCTCTCTATACTTTATTTATTTCCAAGAATATAGAATAAGTTTCCAATGGCAGAGAGTTTATTTTTTTATATATGTTTCTGAAGACACTAAGTAAACAAAAATAAAAATAAATTAATATATATATACTTATACTATATCCAAAAAATTAGGTTTAAAAAAATTAATTAATCCTAAAAAAAAATTTTCTTACAAAAAGATGTTTTGGCAACATTGGAATAATATGTAGCTAACACTTGATCACAAATCTCTGATGTAAGAAAAATACAAGAAATAGTTTAGTGACTTATATAAAATTTTTGTTTAAAGTTTGATATCTTTTATTAGTTTTAGTTAACTTCCTTGACGTTGTTTTGTTAATTAATCAATGAAACAATGATCCGATTATTGAATAACCAAGAATCAGTATAGAATAAATTTTTTATTATTATTAGATTGTCGAATCTTAAAAAAGTTTAATTCTTCAATTTTGAGATTGAATTTAAGATAGACGAATTATATAATTCATTTAATGTGAAAATGGATGCTATAGATGAAGGTAATTTTTTTTCTTTAGTTTAACTAATATTCAACTTTGAAAATTTAATTGAGAGATCTAATCGAAAGAGCGCTCAAGATAAAGTGAAGACTACTTCTTATTCTTACTAAAAATTAAGTTTTTTTAATTATTAAATATAATAATACGTAAGATATAGTGCGAGTAAATTTTGGAAGTATATATATAAAAGAACAAAAAACATACCAAATTTTCAAATGGGGATCAGGGATGATCCCTACAATTTTATTTTATTTGTTTTTTCTTTTCTAGTTGCCCTTGCTGTATTTAATCTGAATGATGAAAATAATATTGATATTTCTTTTGAAGACTGCGAAGATATAGATATTATTAATGATAATCTCCTTTCAATTAAAGAATATGAAGGAATTCAAAATGAATTTATTGCTAATTCCTCTCAATGTTCAAATATTCTTGGCCTTAAAGATGAAAACAAATCTGTTTTAATTCCGAAAGATAATCTTGATAATAAAAATCAGGATATTTATTTGTTAACCAACGGTAATTAATATCATATTTTATTCATTTAAGAATAGGAAAATCTAATTTTCTAAATTGAATCAACTATAGAATCATTAAAAAGCTAAATTAAGGGGCTTCAGGCCACATTTTTTTAAAAATAAATAAAAATAGCCAAAGTATAACGGAGAAAAGGAACTACCAAAAAAAGCCTGAATTGGCGACGCACTTTTTCAAATAAAAATATAGAAATTGGCTATATACGCGTATATATGTATGTAGATTTGAGAAATTTCAGGGGGGAGGAGCGGGCCCCCTCGCCAGCCCTTATATACGCCCCTGCCCTGAGGCCAAAAAAAGTGGGCCCGGCAAATTGGTCTGTGTGTAACGATTTTGAATGAAGGAGTTGAACTCGGAGATTGAAATTTTATTCAACGAGTATTTATTTCTTCAAATTATATATTTATGTTAGCCTCCCGGGCAGTCAAAATAAGCTTTTGAACAAAATCGACCAAAAAGTACTTGTACTTTACTGATGTACTTTTCCAGTTTGGTTTTTTTATCAAAATCGGCTTTATTGATTTTGATTAAAATTGTTAAATAAAACTTGTCACAAAAGCACAGGTTTCGCTTCTTGTTTTAGGGGTCAAAGATTCGCTTCCTGAGAGGTCTTTTAATTATTTACAAGTGGTAAAGCCCGCCTTCGGCGAGCAATTGCCTCTGAATTAGTTTTAAATTTCCCTCTCTAACTCCACTTTCTTTTTTCTGGCCCATCAACGCCCTGACAGGCACATACACACAGGAACAGGAAGTCAGCCGCTAGCGCTTTATATTATTGTATGAATGATGATAATGATAATCAAATCAAATTTCTCTAATTTTTTTCATTTTTTTTTTTCAGATAATAAATCATTTCTCTGCAAATTATGTGAAATAAAAATTTTAAAAAAAGATCTTGAAAAACATTTGATATTTCATAAAAATTCGCAAATTAATAATAATTATGGAATAAGAATTTTATGTTTAAAATGCAACAAAAAATTTATAAATATAAATGAATTTGATTTGCATTTTTTAATTCATAAATTATACCAATGCAACTATTGTATGAAAAAATTTGCACAAAGAACTTCATTGAATTTTCATAAAAGAATTCACACCGATGAAAAACCATTTACTTGTCAAATATGCGATAAAAAATTTCGACTTAAAACTTATTTAAATGCTCATTCCGTAACTCATTATGGTCAACGGCCATTTAAATGTAAATTTTGTATGAAAACATTCACTCAGAGATCTTCATTAGTTAATCATTTGTTAATACATACGGGCGTAAAACGTTACGAATGTGAACTCTGTAATAAAAGATTTTCTCTTAAATCTTATCTCAATACCCATTTAAAGGGTCATTTAAATCAGATTGAAATTTTTGATGAAAATGTTTAGATAAATGTATTTTGTTATTGTTTAAATAAATAAATTATTTTGATCGATTTTGACTTTTTTTTACCAGAGCATTTCAGGATGGTAGGGAGAAATACTATTACTTCTATATATGTTAATATATAGTAATGGATTCATGTCAAAAATTCCATGTCGAGATTTTGATGGATATACACGTTTTGATCCCAAAAAAGTGGTTTTCACAACATGGTCTGTCTGTGAACAAAATATCTCAAGAACGAAAAGAGGTAAGTGGTTGAAATTTTATATTTAAGTTAGGCACTTCCATGGGACGTGACTCGAAGCTTTTGATCAAAATAGGCCAAAAAGTACTAGTACTTTACTGATGTACTTTTTCAGTTTTTTTCGATATTCTCAAAATTCGCTAAAACGATTTTGATTAAAATTCATAAATCACTTATTTTTTATATATTCTTTAAAATGTATATTCTCATTTTGCCATTGAAATCTTCTGAAGACCACTTTACTCTTGTACTTCATAGGAAAAAGATAGGAAAAATGGTTGTTATGATAACAAAATATAAATATTTTTCTGTTTATAAATTTTATATCTTGAATTCCAATGTACCGTACTGTCGGAAACTAAATATATGTCGACACAAAAAATCTGGTGTGACAAGCACAGAACACAACTTTCGATTACCGAAGTTGCTGTGCGACCAGTTACACCAGATTTTTTTTTCTGGTTATGGAGATTAAAGAAGTCAAATAAACACAATCTTCTCAAGTCCACCAAGTTTATATTACATCGTCTTAATGTTTGTTATATAATTTAATAATGATTATGAAGTCCGGTTCACTTGACAAAGTTTAAAGATTTTCTAAATCTTTGAGGTCATTGTTGTCGATTACTTACAAAAAAGAAATATTATTACAAGAGTTTTTCTAGTTGGTGGTTTCTCAGTAGAGAGGGTAGAGTCAAGATTTTTTCTTTAAAAGATTTATTTAACAGCTGTTGAATTTCGGCCATATTCGGAGTTAAAGAAAATTAATAAGTATTCAGCTGTTTATTTATTTTGAAATTATTTTCAATTTCTATTATTTGTTAAACTTAAGTTCTATTTATATTCAGAATAACTGTTAAGAAATTGATGAAGATAGGGGCAGCCTGGAGGATATTGTAGAGAAGGATGAATAAATAAAATCCGGAGCTGATGTTCAGGCAATTTATTTGGATTCGCTATAAGTCGAAGTTTCGGAGCCAAAACGACTCCTTCTTCAGGACCTTATGTTAAACAATTATTCATCCTTCTCTGTTCAAGAAATTTTAATTTATTATGTAGAATTTCTTCAAATAAAATTCTTTTTCGGTGATTTCTTGTAATTAGAGGTGTTCGATTATGGAAAAAAATAATCGATTATCGATTATGAAAAATAATCGATTATTGAGTCTGGGCAGACGAAAAAATAATCGATTATACCTTTTTTCTCTTGGTTTTTTTTTTTTTTAGCAGAGCGAAATTTTTTTCGCTCCTTTTTTGGAAAACGGAATTTTTTTCGTCCTGCGGAAAATTTTTTTCCCGATCTTTTCAAATGAATTTTTAATCGATTTTTTTCCCAATAATGGATTGAGAAAAATAATCGGTCGATAATCGATTTGTATTTGCGCAGTCCTACTCATAATTAAAAAGTCAAGAAAAATTTTATCTCAAAAAAATCTATATTAATATTTTCATGTCACTTCTTCTTAATTTTTTTTTTTTTTGAAAATTTCAATCTTTACAGATGAATTTAAATGAAGTTAGCTTATCCAGAAAAATTACGACTACCTTTTTTAGTAAAAAGTATTATATTTGCTTCAGTAATTTAATTGTGACCAAAAGATGTCTAGGAGAAAAATTTCATTTGGCTATTTTTTCCAATCATAAATCTAGAATGAAAGATATATAACATTTAGATATTAGAAAATTTAAGAAATAACTAATTCATCATGATTTTGAATATGTTTTTTATGTCCAGTAAACGATGAAAATAATTTCAAACAAATATGGCACTGATAAGGCTTTTCTCCAGTGTGAACTCTTATATGTCTTTTAAGATTAGAACGTTTGGAGAATTGTTTATAACAAATATCACATTGATGAGGTTTTACACCAGTATGAATACGAAGATGTCTTTGATAACTACATGCTTGAGATAATTGTTTTCCACAAATTTCACACTGATATCGTTTTTCACCTGTATGAATGCGAAGATGATTTTTATAATTTGAAGAATCAGAAAATTGTTTAAAACAAATTAAACACTGGTAGGGTTTTTCACCACTATGTATTCTTAAATGTCGTTTATACGATGAGGAGTCAGCGAATTCCTTTGTGCAAATTTGACACTTGTATGGTTTTACTCCGGTGTGAATTCTCACGTGAATTTTTAGTTTATTTGAATTGATAAATTTTTTATTACAGAACTCACAGATTAATTGTTTATTTTCTATGATGATAGGAGGAGGCGGTGGTTTTTCATGTCCTTCTACAAGTGAAGTTGTTTTTTCTTTTGTATTTGATATTATTTCCGTTTCTATTATATCTTCTACAAAAAATTAAAATTATTTAGTGATGGTGGTTTGGTATTGTATCAATATATTAGATAAATATAAAAGTTTGTAGAATTGACAAACAGTAGTTTTCTCAGTACAAAAAAAAAATCTGGTGTGACTGTCGCACCAGATTTTTCGTGTTTCAACCTCGTAGCTCAATTCCCCCCCCCCCCCCTTCATGCTTAAAATTGAACAGACACACCCACCCACCCCCCACCCACACACCCACACACCCCCCCCAGAGACAGAGCATGTCGCGAAAACCACTTTTTTGGATACACAGGACCTCAAAACGTGTATATCCATCAAAATCTCGACATCGAATTTTTGACATGAATCTAATACTTTCTCTCTCTATATATGTTACATATATACATAGGAAAAAGAAAGTAAAAAAGGATGTATTGTGGATCTGAGAAAAGCAGCTGGTTTTAATTTCTACAAATATTTATATCATATTAATTGTAATAAAATGATAGACATAGGGGTGGTCCAAATATTACGTCAAGGCTTTTTTGACGATAATCTAGTCCCCCCCCCCCCCCCCCCCATTTCAAAACACAGTAAGGGACAAACAAAAAATTTTTCAGGAAACCAATAAAACATATTTTTCTTTTTAACATTGTCAAATTAAAAAAAATGCACTTACTAGGTTTATTGAAATAGATATCTATAAAAAAAAATCAAATTTTTGAGAAATTTTAATTAAATTATATTCACAAGACTCCATTGGAACTAAAAATATTCAAAAATCGATTTTGAAAAATTTGTCTTTTACTGTGTTTTAAAATAGGGGTTCCGAGTTAGTCATATACAAACAAACCCCCCTACAAATATTATGTCACAACATATATCTTCCCCGCCCCATAATTTGTTGTTCCTTAATGATGCTCTTTATCAATTATTTGGCTGAATATTGCCAATTAGGGTACGACTAAAACAAAATTTTCAACTGAAACTTAAACCGAATTTCGGCTTTGAAATTACTTTTGGAACGAAGTTCTTTAACGCGGCTTACGAAGGGTGAATTGGGAGAAAATGTAACGTAACAAAAACACGTTCCTAACAAAAATACGTCCCCAGCGCCCGAGCGAGTGCGGAGGAAGGCGAGGCCAAGCCCACCTTCTCTTTCTCTCTACCAAAGGCAGGAAATTGCTCGCCGAAAAAGAGCAAGTGGTTCCAGCGGGCGCAAACTTTTTGTGCAGACCCCTACCCTCCCCCCCCCCTCCCTCTGACGCTTTACGTAATATGTGGACGACCCCGGGTCAGATAATTTGACACTCTTCTGGTTTTATAGAAAAATATCAAATTTTGATTTTTACGAGATTTCAATAATATAATATAGCTTACCAATTGTTTTATTAAATGTGAGTTGATCCTTAGAAGCTGACATAGGATTCATTTGGTTACACTTAGTTTGATGCTTTTGAAGAAAAAATTGATTTATAAAATTTAATTTGCAAAAATTACAAGGAAAGACTGGACCTAAAAAAAAGAAATTATTATTATTAGAAATAAGTTTTCATTTAATAAATTTTATAATAAGTCTGATTATTATTATTATTATTAATAAATACTTTAATTTAATAAAATAATTTATATTAGTTTTTTTTTTTTTTTTTTTTTGAAAAGTGAGTGGGGACACACACACTTTAGAAGTGGGGGAACTGAGGACTACGCCCTCGACATACAAGCCGGCTTCATATATAAATTAAAAAATATAAGACGGTAGGTGATTGATTACCTTTTGAGTTAGGTAAATATATTTTCTAACATAATTTAATGATAATAAAATATGAAATTTTGTATTTAGCTTTTAAAAGAGGATATTTCTAACTCAAAGTAAGAATTATAAAAATAAAAAAACTTATTTTAGATTATTATTATTAAAAATATTATTAAATCTTACCAACATGAATAGGATATTTAGTATCAGGATTTTCCATTTTGATCCAAACAATTTCATGATCTTCCATTATTTTCAACAATGATGAATGATTATCATTGCATTTTTCTCATAAATAAATAAGGGTGCAGAATTTGTTAACATAAAATCGAGAGGGATGTCAAATGTCGTTGCCAACCACCGAGACTAAATTTTCTAACAACACGATTATCTGAAATTAAAAAAAAATAGTTTTATTAAATAATAAATGTGGTATTTAAAAAAAAAGAGAATAATAAAAAATAATATAATTATTATTGATTATTTTAATAAAGTTGGCATCTATCTGGATAGGAATATTTAAATAAATAAAACAGTGGCGTAATGTATTTTAGCTGGGCCCCCCCCCCCAACGTTTTTTTCGCCTCGGGCGTATATAAGGGGGGCCGAGGGGGCCCGGCCCCTCCCGAAATTTTTAAATCTATATACATACAATAAAAAAAATGAAATTTGTTAATATTTAAGCATTTTTTTAATAAAAGTTTTGTCTTTGAGAAGGCCCGGGCCCCTCGCCAGGTGAATGATATATTATAAAAGGAAAAAAGAATATATCATTTTTTCATGGTCTTGAAAGCCCGTCCGGCCCGGCCCGCGGCTAAAGTGGATCCAGAGGAGTTTCTCGGGGGTGGGGGTCTGGTGTGACTGGTCGCACAACACACAATTTTTTCTTACTTTCGATAATTTAAAGATGCATTCTGTACTTGTTTACCAGAATATATATATATATATATCAAATCAAATTTATAAGTATTAATTTTTAAAATTTCATTCCCATATATATACAGTAGGAATATCGGATATTATTCTCTGGATTTTCCTTTTGTATTACGTCAATTTTCCACCATCTTCTTCTTCTTTCTTCGCCTTAATCCGGCGGTTCGGGGTCGGCGGTCATGGATTTTTGCGACAGGGAAGGAATAGAACAGGCCGATCCGTCCCTAGACCTGAAGCCTGTTGAAAATATAGAAGGGAAGAGACTGACATGCAAAGAACAGAAGTACTGACAGTCCCAGCTAGGGCAGCTCGTGGTCGCCATCCACGTACCCACAAGATGTGGGTCCCTGAGCTTATTTCGTCAATTTTCCAAATATATATTTATTTATTGTACTTTTTCGGTATGCTTAATAATTTCATCGCTCAAAAAGGGAAGAGAATTCCAGAACTCAAGTATAAGCGAGATCTGTGCAAAAGGCGAGGGAATTTTTCTTTTTTAATTATAATATTTCACGGCGAAAGATAAAAACGAATACAAGGCGCCACCAATAGGGAATAAAATCTAGAAAAGAGGTTGAAATTATTATTATTTGTTTATAAAACGTTCAAATTTAACTTTCAAATTACAGATAACATTTTTTATGGCCACCTTTTACAAGTTACACTTTTAGTAATCTTAATTTTCTAATTAGATTTTTGCGGAATTGAGTCATAAGAAAAGTCATAAGAAAACCAAAACTGTAACTTGCAAGAGGTTCAGTTCTAAATAAAAAAAAGTTTTCTCAGCATTTCGTTCAAAAACACCAACTCCTGATCTATCTCAAAAATAAATAAACATATTTATTGAATTGATTAAAGATTTATAAAAAAAAAAAAAATTTAGTGACCTACCTCGTCTAAGCTATTTCCTTTACCGACATCTCCTTGAAGAAATAAACGTCTAGAAATTGAGACAGTTTCCTGGCTGATATTCTCCTGTCAAGTTTGAGTAATGCGAAGAACAGTTACCAAGAGTAAAAATGTCAAGCAAGGACAATCACAATGGAATCTGGGATGGGTGGCATCGTAGAACAATCACCAATGACAAAAAGACTAGATATAAAAAACAAAAAAAAAAAACAAATTTAGTTAAATTTATAAAATTCATCTCTACTCCCTTACTTTCTCCTTAGTTTTGTAAATAAAAATATCCGTCTTTTACTAATAACATTCAAGACAGGAGAGGAAAAGAGTGGAGATTTATATATATAAAAAAAAAAATAGTTTTCGAGACCTATTTAATTGAATCAGAAAATAATATTAAACAAAACCCTCGAGTGATACGTTATTTAACATATTACGTGAGTATATTTATTTTGCTGATGACTCTGGGGCTAAAGATTTCACACTTGGTGAATGAAATTGCAACTAGAACTATTTATACTCACAATCAGGTATATTCTCTAAAAATTTACATAATGAATTGGGTGTTGAAAAATAAAGTAATAACATCAGCGTTAAAAAATGCTGTTAAGGTGTTAACGACTCATATGAAGATAGCTATGTTTTCTGTTTTTTCGTGTTTTTAGCTTTAAAGTTTTTGCTTACAGAATAGCAATTTGAGGCAAGTAAGTGTTAAAATGAATTAACACTGTTTACAGATGTTAAAAGTTAACGTTTTTGCTTAGAGAATAGACCTGAATCAGGTTCACTTGACGTGAAAATTTTTAAACATTGCCAATGTCTCTCTGTAATTGGATTTATTCTCTGTTGAGAGATAAGAAAAAATTTTAAATTTCTTTTTTGTAATACAAATAAAAAGGACTACGAGTCTTTCGAATTATTTCTTTGCTAATAACATTATCCAAGGATGTATATATATACAGTGTATATATACATAATGGTCTCAGTCAAACAGAATGTGCGGACTTTGTAGTCTGTAAAATATAATATATATATATATATATATATATATATAAAAAAGTCAAAGAGAAGTCGACCTGCTGAGCCGGATCATTCCTCTCCACAGCGGTCAGATAAGAATTTGTATTTTTCCATGAAATTCGCTGTGGACTGGAGGAAAAATAAAATGCCGAAACAGAAAAACTAATTTGATCTTGTTAGGAATGCGTTTTTTAGTATGATTACATACAATCCAGATTATAAATGTATTCAATTCACAGCACAAGTGATGTAACTAATCAATTGAAGCAATTATTTTCTTTTTCGTAAAGCAATTCATCTTCGTCTAGGAACATCTTGATTAAAATAAATAAGAAAGCACGAGTTAAAGGTAGGAATGATTCGCCCTGATTTTTTTGACCACCCCAGTATGTGACGGACTGCGGTCGTTCTGCTCGGGCTGAAAAGTCCGCGTTCTGTTTGACCGAAACTAATCTTTCCACTGAGAAAACACCAAGTGACTCAAGTTGCAAGGGTTCTATCTGGTTTGTGATTCGAGAAACGAATGTCCCCTGGGGTTAGCTCAAAAGAAAATCACTTTTCAACATATTTATTATTTATCAGCAATTTATTTAGTGAAAACTAAATAATTTGTCTTAATAAATCTGACTCAGGAGAAGGTATAAGTTATAAATTGGAATGTTTATAACCACGCCGATAGAGAAAGCGACATTGGCTACCTCTAATGACGAAAATATTATCTGCATACTATCTCTCGGAAGCCCATTTTCAAACGAATATTTTTTTTTTATGTTGAATATATTCCTCTATTTCTGACTTACATGATCAAGTAGAATTAAATTTAAAATTAATCAAAACGCAGATTTTATTTTTATAATAAATATTTAATTAAAGTTAGGTGGATAGCTGAGTAGAACTCGTAGTAAGGAAGAAAGAAAAGAGCGTTTGCAGCTAGGTTTATTTCGTTTAATAATCACTTCAAGCCGACGTTTCGGTCAGATATACGACCATCATCAGGGCTGAAGGTGTCAACAAAATTCCTCAGAATGTCGAATGGTACAATTGAGTAAAATATTTTTTCCCATTTTATAAGGACCATCAGGCTATCGAGTCAAGGTTAGATTGAATTAAAGTATTTAATCTCTTGGCACCGAATGCGCTTTTCATAGCACCCTCAGGCCAGCGTTATATATATAATTGAAATTTTGCAAATTGTCGACATATATTGTAAAAATTAACATTTGTTTAAAGGTGATGCGATTCCCCTTTCTTTTTATTTTTTCTTTTTTTTATTTTTTACCACCAAATTTTTTTATTTAATTAAATTTTTTTACATTTACCCCCCCCCTTTTTTTTAAAAATTTTTTTTAAAATAATTTAAAAAAAATTTTTCCCCAAAACAAGCACCCCCCCCCCTGGTAAAAGACAAGCACTCTAACCCCTACACCAAGGCCCAAGGGCTTCAAAGGAATAAAAAAGATATATTCGTGTTTGAAGGGAGCCCAGAGTGTTATCCAAAGGAATAATAGAATATTTATTTTAAAATCTAAAAATAATCGATTTATGAATTTTAATAGAAATCGTTCAAGTTGATTTGAGAAAATCAAAAAACTAAAAAAAGTACATCAGTACTCGAAAGGTTCGTCGTGCATGCCAGGCAAGTACCTAACTTAAATATCAAAATATAACCATTTTTTTATTCTATTTCCTTTTTTTTTTTTTCAAACCCACCACTCATAACTTCAAAATCAGAACTTTTCGTTGTTGAGATCTCAAACGTGTATTTCCATCATTAAAACACATTATCGAATTTTTGATAGGATCCCAACTTTCTATATATTAAATATATAGATAAGAACCTTCCAATTAACAAAGTGATTCCAAAAAAATATTTTTTAGTTCTCACACGGGGTCATTTAACGCACATAGTGATTTTTCTTAAGATTAACACTAAAAATCCTGGCCAGAACTATAATTCTCTGAAGGTGCCTGGATATTTTGTTCATCAAGTTCACATATTTCCGCTTGTGAGAAGAGATTAGCTAAATCTACTTTGAGAAGAGCTTGCCTTCTCGCCGAGAAATGTTTAAAAGTTTTAGCGTAACTCATAAATAAATGATCAACAGCATCATATGTATTCCTATTAGGAATTTTAATTTTGAGATAGTCTGATGGCATTGCAATAACGTTGGCACTTCTTGCATCAACATCCTCATTTGATCTGCTCCTCTTGGGCGATGATGGTGTATCCCATGATGCCATTGTAAGTTCACCGTCGTCAGCCAAAGGATCAATTTCTATATCTGATGACTCAGAATCGACGTTATTTAATGATGGTGGTGTACACATGTTAATTGAGTCATCTAAAAACTTCATATAATCACTCCATTGCCAACTTTTATATTTTTTGGCTGTTTCTCCTGTGGAACCATTGGTGAAGTGTCTGAATTTAATATAAGAGTCTCGTAAATTCTTCCATTTGTTTTTTATAGAGTTGGCTGGAAATAAAGAAAATTAATTGTTAACTGCTACTGTTGGCTACTACAATCATTGTTAAAACTTGATAAAAATTCATTGTATTGTTCTTAGTCTAAACATGAAAATTTTAACAACCGTCAGAAATTATCTGAATACAACAAACTTTCTCTTACTTATATATGTAATATATAGAGAGAAAGTATTGTGATCATGTCAAAAATTCGATGTCGAGATTTTGATGCATATATATATCACGTTTTGAGGTTCCCGGTGGGTCCCGCAAATAGGTCTGTCTGTCCGTGTGGACACCATGAAGGATGGCTCCAACGATTTTGATTAAAATTCATAAATCAATTATTTTTTAGATGCTCTTTAAAAAGTATATCCGTAAAATTTTTCGAGAAAATTGTTTGAAGTACACTTTACTGATGTAATATTTCAGATTTTTCAAATTCATTTTCCGGCTCTTCCTTCCATAGAGCCAATGTTAAATTCCTATGGGGATTTGCATGTTAATTTCGATTCAAAAGAGGGTCCCCTTTGGAACTATTCACACATTTAAAAAGATTTTTCCAATTCTTAAGAAATTTGGTATTTAGGATTCTGTAAATTGTGTATAAAATCTCCAAATATGATATATATATATACTGTATATATATAATTCAGATTTTGAAAAATAACCACAGTTTATTTCAAGCAGTCAACATTTAAAATACACAGTCTATGAAAATTTTGAATCAATTGACTTTTTTACTTTTTAAAGTGGACGAGTTTGAAACTAAGGTGCTATGGGAAACTAAATATATCTCAACACAAAAAATATATGGTGCGACCAGTCACACAAAATTTTTCTAATTAGACTAGTAAGGCACTAGGCTTGACGGTCAGTTCGGGTGATTAATTTGAGAAAACGAATTAACTACTTAATGAAAAGAAATGAAAAGTTTTTTGTATGTTATCCCATAAACCACATTAAAAGATGAAAATTACTTACTGTCTGAATTTAGTTTCTCTGCAATATTTTTTCCAAATTTCATTCTTTTTACTTCTATTTTTATAGTCAGGATGTGATGAATTGTACAAAAAAGGATATTTCTTCACAAGATCTATAAGAAATTCAGTGTGCACTAAACATCGGTTGCCAAACTTAATTTTCTCTTGTCCAAGTTTTTTATTATCGTGGGATAGTGTCCGTTGTCGAGTTCGCCTCTTTACATCGGGACCTGTGAAATGGAAATGTAAAAGAATTTGACGATTACAATTTTATCAAGTCGTTGTCAATTAATATTTAGGATAACCCCCACCCTCGGCCTAGTGTAGTAGGTAGAGTCCTTGCCTTCTATACCAAGGGTCACGGGTTCGGATTCCAGGTAATTTTATTTAAGCCATTTGGATACCAAATCCTCTTATCTTTAAGGGACATGACGAAAACAAAAATTTCTTATATATTTCTATTTTATATAAACTGACCGTGGACACTAGTTGAAACATTATAAATATATATATTGCTGAAATTTGATAAATTCTAATTCAACAAACCAATCAAACTCTTGAAACATATAACCTAGAGTAATTGGTTTGGTGAATTAGAATTTATCAAATTTCAGCAATATATATATTCATTTTATATTTATATGAAATTATGATTCATAGTAATTATGGGCAAGACAATATTGTTTAGATAATTATCAGCATTTTTTAATAAGTCACAATATCAATTTATTACTTTCTCATACCTCTATATAGTATGTTAATATATAGAGAGAGAAAGTATTGGTTTCATGTCAAAACAACACAGATGACTTTGGTCACCCAACAGTTTGTCACTGTCACTCTTCAAAATCTGGTCGCACCAACGACTAGGTGAGTGTCACGCTGATTTTTTACAAATATTTAATTCAGTTATAATATGGACTTCGAAGAGACAGCAGTTGTGTGCGTTCTTTTGTCACTCTACTGTCACGTCAATTAGTGTGCGCTACTCCCATAAAAACCCATGCAATGTGACGGCTCATACTGCTAGTGACAAAACTGTTGCGTGACAAAAGTCACCCGTGTGCGCGTGTCTTCTTGCATTCGTAAGGAACAATAAACAATATTGCTCTCAATTGTTGGTCAAACATAAATATTGCTGAGTTAAATATAATGTTTCTTGGAATCTTTGACCTCATATACCAAAATAAACCAAGAGCAGCTCTTTGAATGAATAACAAACATTTGTTAATCTGTAATGAAATGATGTTTGTTATGATTTAATATAAAATACATCTTTATTTAATATATTTATAGGTTTCTCCCCATTCCCATCACCGTATAATAATTTCATGGGCTTAAAAAA
This sequence comes from Euborellia annulipes, assembly GCA_023213315.1. NCBI lineage: Eukaryota > Metazoa > Arthropoda > Insecta > Dermaptera > Anisolabididae > Euborellia > Euborellia annulipes. The sequence continues at coordinate 117,813 of JAKCPI010012828.1, read as the reverse complement.
ATAAAAAATAAATGCTAAGCAAAATTTCTAGAATTCACTCTTTTATTTCAATATATTTCGGCCATATGAGGGCTAATATCCCCAAAACAGCCATTATATTTAACTCAGCAACATTGTTTGTTGTATCTCTCCAAGTTGGGCAAATTTATTCTTGGTTGTTATTGTTAAAAAGTAAAAGCTGTCAAACTTACCCATGTACTCAGGATATTTTTCATCATCATTTTCGGCTTTGATCCAAGGTACTTCTTCCTGTTTTATTTCCATTATACTTAATTTTTATTTTTTAAAGAAATTTGTTAAATACATTTGAAGTATTTTTCATTACAACAGATTTTTTTTTATTTTTGACGTTGAAGAACAAATATATGTTGAAAAATAATCATAGACAAGTTAGCAACGAGCAGGCAACAAAACCATTAAGCAAACATTTCTTTTGTGCAGTCGATCTAAAAAAAAAAAACGTTAAACATTATAAATATCAAATTATTTGAATTTAAAGGGAATTAGAATAATTTTTAAAATATATTATAGACTAACAATTTATTTTTTTACCCTTTAATTTAATTGAGAATCATGTTGGCCATACTGATGAGTTTAAAATTTTTTTTAACTCTCCGTCGGCCGCAGGTTGCCGACCCCTGGTCTATGTTATAAGCAGTTGCAAATATATTATCATTTCAATATATTATCGAAATTTTATAATTTTGCGACTCCTCGCGGTCCCCCTACGGGTAATCCATGTTCCCCCCCTAGGGGGCCGCCGCCCACTATTTTTATTATATTTTCACTTAAGCCCAAGATTAATTTTCTTGGAGTGGTTTATTTATAAGGTCAAGTACCATCGGGCCTTGGTGTAGTGGTTAGCGTGCTGGCCATTTGTACCAAGGGTCGCGGGTTCGCATCCCGTCCCAGGCGACAAAATGTATTTCAATTGAATTGGATATCAATCAATTGAAATAGATAGGGACGGGGTCTAAACCCTGGCCAGAGAAGCCGAAAAAGTCCTTAAAACGAATAAAAAAAAAGGCCAAGTAAAGAGTATTTTTATATACTAAAGTTATAAAAAGTTTTATTAAAAACTAATAATACAGATATTTTTTATCACAAAAATATAATCATTTTTTCTAAATAATAAATTGTAAAAAATTATTTTACAAACATAAAAAATATAAAAATATTAGGGTCCGACCGAAACAAGATTTTCAGCCGAAACCGAAACCGAATATTTGGCCTCAACCTTAGTTTCGGCCGAAACCGTAACCGAAACCGAAACTTGTATTTCCTATAAAATTTTTTTTTCATTTTACCTTTTTTTTTTTTGAATTTTTTTTTCCCCTCCCGTGAAAATCATTTTACCTTTTTTTAGGGAGACTAAAATTTTTTTTTCCCTCAAGTGCAAATTATTTGACCTTTTTTTTTTTTTTTGCATGCGAGTCTCATCCCATTTTTTCAGACTCTGGTTTCGGCCGGCCGAAAGGTTCGGCCACTTTTTGGCACCGAAACTACGGCCGAAACCATGATTTTTGGCCGAAACTGGCCGAAACCGAAACCGAATATTCGGTCGGTTCCTAAAAAAATATAAAACAAAATTTTAAATAAAATTAACGTAATTGTTTCTAATCGGAAAAGGGTTCATCAATAAAAAGTATTGATGAAAAAAAAAACTTCGATATTTCAGACAGCTTGAAGTCTGACTAACACTAATAATATTTAAACGAAGAGTTTAGAGAGGTTCATACAATTAGAGGAAGGCGAATGCATTATATCTTGTATTGATGGTGGTCAAGTCGAACACATTTATATTGTATTTTGTATCTCAAATCATTGGGCGAGAGAGGCGATCAATCCTGAGTGGCAGATCATTTTGCCTTCTCCCCACCGCAATAATAATTTTTCTGAAAATATATTAAAAACTAAATAATATTGAAAATAATGTTTTATTATTAAGTTTATTAATTTGCAAAGAAAATTAAGAAAGATTTTAAATGAGATTTTCTGACAATAATAGACTTTCGAACTATAAATAAGAAATTATACATAATATTTAAGATATTATATATATATAGCGTATGTGAGCCGCGAAATTTATATAATTAAATATTTATTAATTCATATACCCGATTCATATATACTCGTGTATATGAATTAAAAAATATTTAATTTTCGAACTATAATTTTAAAAATTTCTTTGTAAAATTATGAAACTTAGATTTTTGCGGTCGCTGAGCTCGAGTTCTGTGAAAAATTCATTTTTTAACAGTCCTAGCTGCAAGGGCGGATACAAGGGGGTGTAAAGGGGGTAATTACGCCCCTCCCCCGAGATTTGAAAAAAATACCTTTTTTTTGCAAAAAAATTTATTTTTCACGTAAAATTTTAAAAATTAATACTTAAAAATTTGATTTGTATTTATATTCTGGCAAACAAGTACAGAATGCGCCTTTAAATTACTGAAATTAAGAAAAAATAGTGTGCTGTGCGACGAGTCACACCAGATTACCCGGGGGGGGGGGGGTATCCCCCCCCCCCCGAGAAACACCTCTGGATCCGCCCTTGCCTAGCTGTCAAAAATGTCATCAATTTAAACCAAAATAACAATTTTTTAAAAAGATTTAAACTTTCGACCGTTGGTTCGCGTTGAAACATTCTGTAAATTAAAATTAAATATACAAATTAAACACTAGGTTATTTGTTTCAAAGGTTTTATTAATTAAAAATTAACACCTGATACGTATTTCGACAAATTCTTGTTATCATCAGAATGTAATCACATTCTGATGATGACATAGTGTCATTTGTCGAAATACGTATCAGGTGTTAATTTTTAATTAATAAAACCTTTGAAACAAATAACCTAGTGTTTAATTTGTATATTTAATTTTAATTTTTTTAAATATTGTGTTATCATTTCATAGGTTTTTTTTTATGTCAAATTCGAGCTAAGCGACCACAAAAACGTAAGTATACCAAGTTTCATAATTTCACAAAGAAATTTTTAAAAGTATAGTTCGAAAGTCTATTATACCCATTTAAAACCCGTGTTAATTTTCAACTGCTTACCGGCACGGGTTATTTTGGAAAAATCTGAAAAAATTCAGGGCTCACCAATTTCCGGATAGAGGTCGATAAAATTCCACCTTTTTCAAAATAAGGGCCAGTAAATATATAAGATTATTAGATCTTTTTGATAAAAATTAAAATTAAAACAATCTTCTTATTCTTCTTAGAAGAATGTCTTAATGAAATATAAATAAGTATTAAAACGACCCGTATAATAATATTGGTAATCCAAACTCTTTCAGGATGGGATGATTTATCAGTTAGAACCAAATGATTTTTTTATTTGTATATATACAACCTTATCTGCGGTTTGGGTCATGATTTAATCCGATGAATCTGAATTATCGCAATCCAAGAGTATACTGTTACTCCAATCAATCACACCTTTACTTGTACTTGGTATATCACTTAAATCGAAATTATGAGGTACGGTTTCTATATTGTTTTTTTGAATCGCTTTCATTTTTTTTCTTTTTGTTTTTCTTTCATTTAGATACAATTCTTCTAAAATTTTTACATTCCCTTCTACAATTTCATGATCATTGTCATTATTTTCAAATTTTACATTTATTTTTTTCTTAAATGAATCTAGAATAAAATTCTTGTCCGATGTGTTTGTATTTGATGTTTGATTTAAACAAACTTTATTTGAATATTTTAATTTATTTCTTAAAAATCTTTTCTTTGATTTTGAATTATCAATTAATCGTTCTGTTTCTGGTTTCTTTATTTTTTCATTTTGATATTCTATTTTATCTGAACTTGTTCTGCATTTACTTTTATTTACATCTTTAACAAATGCTTCTTTTTTGATTTTTCTTCGAGCTATTCCTAAAAATAAAATATAAAATTATAGTGTTTCCATTATTATTAATTAAAAAAAATAAATTTACATAAATTTTGTATTAGTTGAAGGAATAAATTTAATATAATATTACTATTATTTTTATTTACCTAAACACTCTTAATATGTAAATTACAATTTTTCTAAATCCTTAAAATTTGTCAACAAATTTTCACCTGGGGTGAATTGCATACCGAGTGTCATCATTAAAATTATAAAAAAATGACACAACTTTATCTTATCTTCGGTAATCGATGTTCCATTTGGTATACAAATGGTTTAAATAAATTCATCGGACTGTTTGGGATCCGAACCCTCGACCCTTGGTATACAAGGCAGGCGCGCATTGTTACACACATTATTGTTAGAGCCAACTTATAAGAAACGGTTATTTTAAAATTTCGTTTGATTACCGGCCTTGCGGTACAATGCCAAATATCAACGCCAACCGTAAGATCGGATTCAGCAATGTTATTTTACAAATTAATTATCATTAGACATTAGCTGTCCCAGAGGGGCAAGGACCTCAAAAACTACTATTTCATATTATAATGGAGAAATGGAAATATCAGCCAGAATAGAATGATCTAGGTTCAATAAAACTCCCAGAATAAGATGTTTCGGCCTGAATTTATTTGGCTATCTTCAGTTTTTGGGAATTAGCTATATAATTTTGTATTGAGCAAATAAATTTTATTATTGACACATTATGTGTAAGGAAGGAAGAGACAGACATTTAAAGAACTTAGGGCCTGCCTGTTCCAGCTCGGGCAGCTCGTGGTCGCCATCCACGTACCCACAAGATGAGGGCCCCTGAGTAAACACTTGCATTATGTGTATAATTCTCAATAACTGAAGATGGCCAAATAAATTCAGGTCGAAACGTCTTATTCTGAGAGTTTTATTGAACTTAGATCATTCCAATTTGGCTGTCCATAATATATATATATATATATATATATATATATATATATATATATAAATCCATTTCTCCATTATAATCACATCACAGTCAGAGCCTCAAAAAGCAACTACTATTTCTTTAGGGATATATTATATATCTTTTTGATCAAGAAAAGAAAAATTATAAACGGAATTAAAGAAAAAATGGGAAAAAAATCCACTTTGAAAGGTACTAAGCTGTAAGTGAAATGACATTCGTGAAGGAACACTCGAATGTGCGTCTTCCCGCTTCGTAGGGGGCAATGTAAAAGACGAAGAGTCGGCATTAAACTAGTGAAGATGACCAGAAGTGGAACAGGTCAAAATATTGCAAAAATATAGTATAAGGCGTTTTTAAAAAAATCTCTTATTTTTTCTTTCTTTTAACATTTTATCGTCTGTCACAGGCATCAATTGTCAGAGAGTAGGCCTATTTAAAGAGTTGTCTATAAATGAAAAATAAATAGATGACTAAAAATACTTACCATGAATATCTTCCTCTTGTATTGCACATTGCAAAGTTTTTTCAATTTTTGAAACAATATCTTTATCAAGATTGGTTAAATTGGAAAGTTTAGAAATCGTTTCTTTGATTTTATCTCCACTTAATAAATTTATCCATGATGAAAGGTCTTTATTATTTTCTAAAAAAATATTTTAATTAATAAATATTAATTTAAGAATTCTTGCTGTGTAGACATTATTTCTAATTGATTAAAGGAATCAGGATGTCACAGCGACTCTTGATGAAGGTGAATGTATATCCATATATATATATACTGTATATAAATTAAAAAGTGTTTAATTTATTAATTTTTATTTTCAGAGTTTTGGCCAACCAATGTACAAGAAGGTTTCAATCCTTCCAGGCCCTGATGATGGTCCGTTGAGGATTGAAACCTTCTTGAACAGTGAGGGACAATATTAAGTTCCACCCATGCGTTTTCTACTTGTGATTATTTCATTGTTTTTAAAAAAAAATATTATATATTTTTTAATGGAAACTTTCATGGTTCAAACTTAGAAAATTTCCAATAAAGATTTTTATTTTCTTTTATAAAAACAATGAAATAATCACAAGAAGAAAACGCATGGGTGGGACTTAATGTTGACTTTCACTGTACATTGGTTGGCCAAAACTCTAAAAATAAAAATTAATAAATTAAACACTTTTTAATTTATATATATATATATATATAAACACTCACCTTCATCAAGAGTCGCTGTGACATCCTGATTCCTTCAATCAATTAGAATTAATAAATATTAAAAAAATATATATTTTCAATATACAGTATATATATGCCCTCGGGGCTTGGTGTAGGGGTTAGCGTGCTAACCTCGTGTAACAAAAGTCGCGGGTTCGGACTCCAGGGAGTCCGATGATTTTATTTAAGCCATTTGGATACCAAATGGGTATCGTTTAAACGAACGAGTATCGTTTAAAGACTTAAATATGTCATTTGGTATTCAAATGCCTTAAATAAAATAATCAGACTGCCTGGGGTCCGAACACGCGACGTTCGGTATAGAAGCTAGGCACGCTGCCAACTACACCAAGCCCGGGACCATTAAACTTATAATAAAAGCAAATTTCAATTTAGTTTATTCTGTAATTGTATAAAGAATTATTAAAATAATTTTACCTATAAGTTCATTTTTTGATTCTAAATATTTTAGTATACTCTGAGGTAATTTATTAGCTATTGAATTCAATTTAGGACTTTCTGTGAGTATATCAATTTCTGGAATCGATGAAAAATATTTCTTATATCGACTGTCCAATCCATATTGATGTTCAGAAGCAACATATATAAAAGCTTCATCTTTTTTCAATTCTTTATACATAAAAACCACTTCGGTTAATTCTTTGTCAATGCAGGATTTTATAAATTCACGAATTAATTGAAGATCTTTCAATACTAGCCTGATTTTAACTACATTTCTGAAAAAAAAAAAATTAAAAAAATTTAAATATAAATGAATTAAAGAAGGTAAAAAAAATAAAATTCCATATTACCTTGTTGGCTGTTTTCTATACAGTCCTATTAAAGTATAAAATGCACCAAGTGATTTTATAAAATCTTTTTCAGAAAGCCATAAATTTTTTATAATAAAAAATACTTCTTCTGTAAATTCTAATAATTCAGGATAATTATTTTTCAACCTGCAAAAAAAAAAATTTATATTAGCCTACTATTATAATTAAAAATTTAATAATTAGATAATATTTCTTAGAAAATATAAAAATATTTAAACAAATAAAAAAAAAAGGTTTGCATTTTAATTAATTTCTCCCAGACAGGTCATTTCAAAAATTGGTTTACCAAAAAATAAAAAGGGTCAGAAATTTTTCCATGGCATTGAAAGAAAATTTATTTGATTTGACGGTAACATCCAACAAACAAACAAAGAACTTTCAGGATATATAAATGTTAAGAGAAATTATAGAATTTAATGGCTAAATGTAAGGAAAGGTATAGGCGCAGACAGCCAGAATTCTGGATCGGCGGCCCTACATGAATTTTTGGGGAAGAATAGAACAGGCCGGACCGTCGCACGGTCTGAAGCCTGTTGAAAAAAAGGAAGGAAGAGACAGACATGCAAAGAATAGAAGGATTGCCTGTCTCAGCTCGGGTAGCTCGTGGTCGCCATCCACGTACTCACAAGATGTGAGCCCCTGAGCGACCAACTAAAGAATTCTCAATTCATTTAAAAATTTCCAACAAAATTTATTCGCCGAATTTCAGTCAACATTTCTAATGAGAGAGTGCTGTAGAGTCTGTACAGTGAGGGACAATATTAAGTCGCACCCATGAGTTTTTTGAGATTATTTCATTATTTTTATAAAAGAAAATGAAAATCTTCATTGGAAATTTTCTAGATTTGAATCAAGAAAGATTTGATTAAATATTATTTTAAAAACAATGAAATAATCATAAGCTGAAAACCCATGGGACTTAATATTGTCCTACACTGTACATGTATACAAATATAATCTTGTGAAGATGGATAATTATGGGCAGGAACAGTCAATAAGACTCTGTATGCTGGTTCTAATCTCGGAGACGTTTCGGTTCTTTTAATTTAAGAGCCATCCTCAGCCCTTAGATTAGATGGTATATAAAATTGTACAGAGTTGGTCGGTGATAAGGTTTGACATATACATTTTTCTTTTACTCTTCACTTTAGCCGTAGTATATTATATATATATATATATATATACTTCTTCAATGATAAAAGAACGATGTATATGTCAAACATTGTCACTGACCAACTCTGTACAATTTTATATACTATCTAATCAAAGGACTGAGGATCGCTCTTAAATTAAAAGAACCGAAACGTCTCCGAGATTAGGACCAACATACAGAGTCTTTTTTATTGACTGCTCCTGCCCATAATTATCCATCTATATAATCACAGTCACTACTTTGGAATAATCTTGTTAAATTATATATTTTATGATATATGTATTGCTCCATGTCTGCAGTTGTTGTAATTAAGTATGTGAAGATTAAAACAGCATATGTGAATATTGTCTTTTTTATTAATTAAATCTTTTGGCGATCGATTTCGTCTCTTTAGACTTCATCAGGCCAGCGTTGGTTAAATAAATATGAACGTTGATATAATTTCGAATTATAATCGTGTATTAATATAATATTATTTGAGAAGAATATAATTTTTCATAGTTAACTGTCATGCGAATTGTTTCATTCACATGACAGTTGAAAAATTCTATTCTTCTTAAATAATATTATATTAATACACGATTATAATTCGAAATTATATCAACGTTCATATTTATTTAACCAACGCTGGTCTGATAAAGTCACAAGAGACGAAATCGATCGCCAAAAGATTTAATTAATAAAAAAGATAATATTCACATCTGATGTTTTAACCTTCACCTATTTAATTATATATTTTTATTTGATATCAATTAAAGATAAAGTAAAGTAATTTAATCTGCTTTCTCTTATTAGAAATTTTAAAATGAGTCTGAAAAGAAATTGTGAATTCTTTTTTTGTCTGCACCTTCCTTGACTTACAAATATGTTGTATTTTATTCTAGAGAATTTTCTATCTCTATTTTAATTGGTAATAAATTTAATGATTATTTAATTATTAATACTTACAAATATATATAAGAGAATTTCGTTTCCTTCCAAATTTCAAGGAATTTTTCAAAACTATAAGTCTGATTTTCAGAGAACTTGTGAATTAATGAAAGACAGTCTTCTTTAACGCCCTCAGCAATATAAATATTATCTTGTGATGATGCCATCTTTAAATAAAATGTATATATATATTTATATATTTTTATTTATATAAATTAAAAACTTTTTTCAATTTTAACAGCATGTTAATCAAAATAGGTGCATCATGGTAGTTAGAAAAAAGAAGCAACATTTATTCCCTGGAAGCAACGTTCGTTGACTCACTTTAAGGTAGTTTTAGTTCGTGAGGGAAAAATTATTTTGCAAATTATTTTAAAAAAATTTGATTCGTCTATAAAATTAAATTATACATGTTTAATTGCAAAAATATAGTATTTTATGAAATATATATGTATTTATTTATTAAGAAACAAATACATAATTTAACCCTCTAGTGGACATTTTTGGAAATACTATTTTCATCAAAATAAATGAACCTCTTTTTATTAAGTTCTTTGAAAAATTCTGCTCAACATGTCCACATGTGCTTGTTTAATATAAATTATTCCAATTAAAATACATATTGTGCAATTGTTTTTTTTTAATTAATAAACTTATTTATTTCTAATATTTCAAAATGAGAATAGAAACTTGTTATTTTTGTTCATCAAGAATTTATCCAGGCCACGGTATTCAATTTGTGAGAAATGATTGTAAAGTAAGTATTTTTATTATTAGCGCATTTTTTTAAGAAAATAAGGTTGTCATTGATTAGATTACAATTTCCTATTTATTTATATAGATAGACTGAATGTTAAAAAAAAAACTTGACAACTTTAGGAAATATTAAACCTTTAAAAAGAAATGTATCCATTCTACAATATAATCTTTAGCAAGATGATATTGAAGTAGAACGTTTATAAAGAATATTCAGAAATTAATAAATATTTTAATTTATAGATTTTCAAGTTTTGTCGATCCAAATGCCATGCAGCATTTAAAAAGAAGAAGAATCCCAGGAAGGTCAAATGGACAAAAGCCTTCAGAAAAACGGCTGGAAAGGAGCTCACTATTGATCCTTCCTTTGAATTTGAGAAAAGACGGAATATTCCTTTGAAATATGATAGAGAATTTTGGACCAAATCAGGCAAGTGACGAATAAAACATTTGAAACAATTGATTCATAATAAGTAAATTTGGCATTAGCCAAGATATATATATATATATATATTCACGATAAATTTTATTTTATCTTCACATATATATTTATAAAGATAAAACTTCTTGGGTTAAATAGGTTGTTAGACGCTTTGGCTTTCCTTTTGGAGTCTTTTCAAGAGGAGGTGGTTTGTTTTCGGGATCGCATTCTTGATGGTTTTCAAATTTGGTCAGTGTGGATTTGCATCGAGATGTCTTTGGCTGTATTTTTATCTTCACCATCCAACCAATCACTTTCTAAAACTCAAAGGCAAACTTATGTCTTTTGGAGACATTCACTAATAATCCTTGTAGTGATTATAACTGGATATACATTCACATCATTCACTAATAATTCGGCTTAGGAGTAAGCAGGGGGACAGAAGTCGGCCCAAACAGAATACAAACACCACAGCATACGTCCAATCACTTCCTAGATCTCAAAGACATCCACTGGACAAATTTGGGGACCAACAAGACTGCGAAAACACACAACACCACCATTACTTACTGACCCTAACTCTTGAAATTGATTCCAAAAGGACTGGCGAAACGTGGAATAAAACTCAACAACAAACTCTATTTAAATTTCATCTTTACATATATACTGTATACATTTTTAATGATTTTTTTGTAATTTAAGGGATAAAATCCTCCCCCGCATCCGCCTATTAAATCCAAATGTTCATGTTTTTGAACTCTCTAGACATTCAGAAGAAATATTAAGGCTAAAATATTCCTTTTCCCTCCAAATTTAATTCATGGCCCTAAGATTCACGAAAAGGGGTGGAAATAAGTAGGGGCCCCGAAAACGGTACGTGGTGGGGGAATATTTGAATTCAGGAGGTCATTTTACTTAAGAATCTTAATTCGGTGCTCGAAAAAAAATTTTCCCTATTAGTGTTATTTGAAAGTCAATTTGACTTGCCTCCTAACCATATTCGATTTTTTGCCGATACCATGAAAACCGTTTGTTTTACTAAAAAATGTTAAAGAACTTTTTTTTAGTAAATTTAATGCTCTTCAAAAAATTACTGATGACTTTTTTTGCTGGAACAACCGTTAAGGAGTTACAGATGTTAATAAGTGAATTTAGGGGAACCGATTAACTTTGACCTTCTGGCGGGCCAGGTAACGTTGTCCAATCGGTCTAAAATTCTTTTTCTTTTTTTTTTTTTAGTGGAGGCTATGAAAAAAGTAGATGAAATTAGAAGGCGACGAGAAAATCTTCATCTAATGCAACGTCTACGAAAAGGCCGTGAAATTGAAACACAAAAAGATATTCAAGAAGTCCATAGAAATCTTTCACTTATTCGATCACCAGCTGCTGGTCTTAAAGAACGGAAGAAATTGGAGAAATCGAAAGTTGAAGAAATTCATGAATCTGAAGACGAAATGGAAATTCAAGAAATAATGAAAGAAAAAGAAACACCAAAATTCGAAGAATCTATACTCGAAAATGATATCCAGGAGGCACAAATGGAGGCAGAAATGTTATAATCACTTTCTCAAATAAATAAAATTCTATTTATTTGTGTCTGAAGGGCATATTTTTTATTTCGTTACACCCTAGCCTTTCTAATATATTTAATCATGAACTTTATATTCAAAATAAAAAATATTTTTATTTTAAAAACTCTTTTGTTATTTATCCTTGAGATTCCTACTAATCCTCATTACAGATTTTCGAAACTGGCATCCACTGATTAAAGATGAATTTTTAAGTCAGGTTTGGAAAGTGTTTTTATACATGTATATGTGGCGGTCCACATTAACATATACATATAGGTAAGAGAAAGTAATAAACATTTATGTCACATTGAAGTGAGTAATAATTATTGTTGCGCAATTCGCTGTTCATACCAAACGCAATAATTACTAATGAAAGATAAATAAATAATCCCTCCGTCAGAGGAGGGTAATAAATTTCTAGGACCAATTAATTATATTTGAATTCCAACCATAAATTTATCATGAAAAAAAAGTTTAAAATGATTTACATTTTTCCTCTGTGAGTTCTCGGACCCTTTGAGACACATCCCTAAATGGGTTGTTGAAAAAAAAAAATATTTCAGGAATCCGGACCTCAAAGGAAAAAAATTTGATAAAAATATGAAATAAAAAATAAAAATTTTCTTGTAAGATATAAATAATTCAACCATTTAAATTTTAATTTCATTATCAACTTCCTTTTTCATTATTTTATTTTAAATTTCTTTATTCATTTGTCAAATAAATGAAATTTAATCAAGAAATAATTTTTAATAAAATGTTTTCACCTAATGAAAAAAAAAAATTGTATGATTACATAACATAGATAAGATATTTATTCTGACTGTCCTAACCTTAACAGCTGATCAGCGGCTGATTACCATATATATATATTTAACTGCATTTCATAAAGTTGCAATAGTTTTCTTTTTCATCATTATGAATAAGTTGAAAATACTTTTTAGTAATTATGATAATGTTACACAACACGCCATTCCACTATTTAATAAAAATAGGTAAAGAAATTCATTTAATAAATTCCTTTTGAATACTAAAAATGATATTTGGGCTTAGGCCTACTCTCATTCTATTTAATTTTCAAATATTTATATATTTTAAAAATAAGTAGGATGAGAGTGATATATATGTATATATATACACACTGTATCATTAATTATTTGATTATCCAAATTGATTGAAAAGAAAATACTTTTGTTAACACCAGGATATAAAGAAAATTCACTCATCACCTTATTGGTAAAAAATCTGTCAAATCACTTGTTTCTAGAGATTATGAATTGGCCAAAATGATACTATGTTTATGTCCTGAAGTTTATCTTTCAGTTTTGTTTTTTTTTAGATATGAATTAATATTTTGTGAGCCAAAATGTAATGCTACTCAAGAAGAAATAGAAAAAAAAATTCCGGGGGTTGATGGAATATATTGGGCTGGACCACAAAAATTAAATAAGAAATTGATCGAACTGGCAGGTAATTATATAACCGGTATTAATTTAAGAATAAGTATCCGAATAAGAGAAATCTTTTTCAGGAAATAATTTGAAAGTAGTTTCAACTGTCAAAGCAGGATATGATAATATAGAAATTGAAGAATTAAAGTCGCGAAAAATAAAATTTGGTAATACATCCCCTGCTTTGGCTAGTACAGTAGCAAATACAACGATGACGTTAATATTAGCTGCAGCGAGGCGACTTCAAGAAGGTCGCGAACATATTTTAAAGTAAATATTTAATTATATTTTTATTTACCCAAAGCTGATTAAAAAGGATGAGATGTATATACATCACCAAAAGTCTCATTTTGTTTAACCAGCTTTATAATTATGAATTCACGTCAGGAATCCTCAAATATAGTAAAAAAAAAGTGTAATAAATCACGTTTTTAATGCATGTAAAACAAGTGCGTACTTAAAAAAAGTACACAATATATTATCATTTCAATGACAATATCATTAGTTATTATCAAAATCTTTTCATTTCATTAAAAAAAAAAGATTAGATTAATTTAATTAAAAAAAAAGTAATAATTTTTTTCAGTGGTACCTGGATTGCACATGAATTCGATTGGTTTATGGGCTATGACATCAGAGATACAACCATCGGTATTGTGGGTTTCGGAAATATCGGTCAAGCCATTGCCAAACGGTTGCAACCCTTCGAAATTGGAAAGATTCTTTATTCGGGACGCACTGTTAAAAAAGAAGGTGTTTTACTTTTTATGAATTATATTAATAAAGTAATAAAATGTCCTTTGGAGCAGAAGGTTTCATGATCCAAAAGTCAGTGGTACACTAAGTGCCAAATTTAAGTTCTTTCTATATGTGATAATTTCATTGTTTTTAAAAAAATATATATATATATATATATATATATATATATATATATAGAGAGAGAGAGAGAGAATGGAAATGTTCTAAGGTTTGAATCTCGAAAATTTCCATTAAAAAAAGCAAATAATAAAACAATAACATGTAGGAGAACTCTGTGGGACTTAACTGAGGCACTCACTGTACCTGTTCTAGGAAGTAATTATATTTATTTAAATAGTTGAGTGGGTCATGAATCTGAAGTTGCAATTCAACTTAGGTTCGAGGCCGGCTTGTGACCAAAAAATATTCAACATTCCCAAAGTTTCTTCCTTTAGATGGAAGGTATGAGATAATCTCACCCCAAGAAACAGGCACAAAAGATTCAATTAGTGGCGGCTAAATGCCGTCCCGAAAATTTATCTATGAACGCCAAAATAGATATATATTCATAAATAGGGATCTTAAATCAGTACAAAATATGAAGGATCCATATTGTTCCGTGACACGAAAAATTTTTGTGCCCGGGTCTCTGCCCCCCTTGACCCGCATTGCGGGGTCTGCGGGGGTGTTATTTACGCCCCTGGTCAGTCTCTCGCTTCTCTGAAATTAATTTATTATTGACTTTAACCCTTTATCTATAAATAAATTATCCAGAGAAACTTTCCAAAATAAATAATTATTATTTTAAATAAATTGGTCTGTCATTATAAGGTCAACAATTTTAATTAACAATTACAATATATTACTATATACAAATAAGTCATGTTAGGCCTTCTTTGACAAGATAAATAAAACTAACTTAGATAAATACGTATATTAATCAATTATATATATATATATATATATATTTATATAAATAAGTATATATCATCAATATATAAAAAAAAAATTAAGTTAAAAGTAGGACGAAAAAATAATTAATGATCTTTCATTGAAATTTATTTTAATATTAATTAATTTTTAAAATGTTTTAGCTGCATCTCTTGGAGCTGAATTTGTCCCATTTAATAAACTCATTGAAGAAAGTGATTTTATTATTGCGGCTTGTCCTTTAACTGAAGAAACGCGACATCTTTTTAATAAAGAAGTTTTTGATAAAATGAAATCAACGGCTATATTTATTAATATCGGAAGAGGAGGTAGGCCTATTTATTTTTTGAGATATAATTTAAAAATAAAACTTAATAAGTATCTTTCCAAATATTTTACGTTATCCGGGGAGGTAGTTTTCATGGTTCTAAAAAGAAAATCTAATAGTTTGATGAAATCATTTATTAGAGTATTCGTTGAACGAGAACTGTGAAAATCAGACTGGCTAGGAATTGCTTTTGGAAAAGAATCGCTGAGAAGAGACAAGCGGATGGATAGTCATATACAGCTAGTGGCGTAACGTATTTTAGCTGGCCCCCACAACCTTTTTTTCATGAAAAAATGTCGGAATAAGAAATATTTTAAATTTTTTTTGATTTTTTTTTTTAGATTCGTGCCCGCACGATTTCATTTGCACGTCCGACCGCCCGAACCCATTAAAATTTTTTTTTTCTAAATTTTTACCTTTTTACCTGAGCCCTAGGGGCCCGGCCCTTTAAAAGACAAATTTTCATAAAAGTTTTTTATAACTAAATTTTTCCGTTTTCTCCTGAGCCCCGAGGAGCCTCTCTAAGACAAATATTTAGGGGCCTAGGGCGGACCGCCCCCCCCCCCTTCGGCCTCTGTTTTCAAGGCCTTCAAAGCCTGCCAGGCCCGGCCTGCGGGTCTCCCACGCCCCCGGAATCACGGGGTTGCGGGGGGTGTACGTTACGCCATTGTATACAGCTCCTCGTACAGTGAGGGACAATATTAACTCCCACCCACGCGTTTTCTACTTGTGATTATTTCATTGTTTTTATAAAACAAAATGAAAATCTTTATTGGAAATTTTCTAAGTTTGAACCATGAAAGTTTCCATTAAAAAATATATAAAATTTTTTTTAAATACAATGAAATAATCACAAGCAGAAAAGTCATGGGTGGGACTTAATATTGTCCCTCACTGTACAAGTTTCTCTAGGAGCTTTTTGACTACCCACTCTGCAATTCCTTTGATTACCATCTTTTCTTACACATGGGAAAGTTCCTGCCGGTTAGAATTTTTATAATGAAAGAGGGCAGACTTATGTCCCTCTTTGGTTCCTATCTCATGAGGCAGATTCCTCGAGACATGAATACAAAAGTTAAACCAAGAATTCAATTCCAAAAATGAATGTTCTGTCCTTTTACGACTACTCCTTCCTCTTTCACAAGAATGAATATTTTGGAAAGATACTTTCTTTCTTCAGTTTAATTATTTATTCATTGTGATTTCATAGATTTGGTGGAACAGCCAGCACTTGTAGAAGCATTAGCTTCAAAGAAAATTGCTGCTGCTGGTCTCGATGTAATGACACCCGAGCCATTGCCCCGAGATCATCCTTTAACCACTCTCTCTAATTGTAGTAAGTTTCTTTTGAAATGGTTTATTACAATAAAAAAAAATTTCTAAATAATTAAAAATATTTATTTTTCCAGTACTTCTTCCACATCTTGGAAGTGCAACTTTTAGAACTCGTACAGACATGGCAAAAATGGGCGCTCAAAATATAATAAATGCTTTTGAAGGAAAAGAAATGATATCACCTGTATTTTAATATATTTTTTAAATAAAATTTTATTTTCTCAATTTTTTTTTATAATTCATTCGTCACCAAGTTTCTTATCTATAACCAATTCAACTAAAGATTGATTAATTCTTTTTAAACGTTCATTTTCTTCACGAAGTTCTTGTTCTAATGAAGAGGTGCTCCTGTCTGGTTCTTTTTCCTCTTCAGTTACAAGTTTAGATATAATTAAGGGAGAATTTATATCAATATTTCTTTGGAAATCATTTAATTTAATTGTAGAATTCTGACATTTTGAAAATATATTTTTGTTAGCAAATTTAAAAACGACATTAAGGACAGGTGCTTGCTGCAAGATAGTCCTAATTGGCTGGCGAGTTGTAATATCCCAAAAGATAATTTTTTTATCATTAGATCCTGAGAGTAAAATATTGCCATCACAAGAGACGCTAAGTGAATTCACTTGATCCGTATGGCCGATGAATTTGAGACGGGTGTCCTTCTCAGAAATATGATATTCTTTTGTCCTGGGAGGTTCTCTTAAGTTGAATTCTTGAATATCTCCATTCGATAATCCGATAAAGATTTTTGTTTCACAATTATTCATACAAACCGAACTCAGAGGGGTATCAAAAATTATTGAAAATAAAAGAGAAGGGTTACGCAAAGCTAGAAGATAAAAATTTAAAGTTCGATCTAAGGAAACTGATACAAGATGACAACGCGATCCGCGTCCGATGAATAAATCTGTGACAGGGGCTGAATGGTCAGAGAAGACATGACGAGGTTTAGGCTCACTTTCGTATTTGTTTATTAATAATGCCAATGACCAAAGGACGATCAAACCATCATCACCTGCTGAGACAATATGACTTCCATCATCTGTGAATTTGATATTAGTGATCTTCTGGAAGTGTTTTTCACCAATATTCAATAATTTACCAGAAGATAGCTCCCAGATGTAAAGTTTATCGCTTATTCCGCAGACGCAATAATTACCATCAGGATCTATCGACAAAGCTGTCACCTGACCAGGCATATGTGTTCTGAGACTGCCTCCAAGAGGCGATGGACTCCAAAGAGGCCAAATTCTCAAAAGAGGTTTTCGAGAATCAGCACTTATCATGTATTCATTGGAGATGAAAGAAATAGTATGATAGGGAGTGTTCTCAGAATCCTTAAAATTTCTTAAATTTGTTCCGGTAGATGGATCCCAAATGATTATTGATGAAGAAGTCGGTGATGCTGATGAGGAAGTACTTGTCACAGCTACTTGGATTAATTGATTCATCTTCTGAAAAAAATAGTATAATGCAAAAAAATATTACTTTTTTAATAAAATCACTGAGGTCTGAGAACTTTTTTAACGTGTCTGGAAGTATAAAAAAGAAATTTCAACTTCCAAAGGCTCACGAAGCGCCGAATACTGGATCGATAATTTTAGAACGGATTTTATTAAAGCATGGGGGGAACGGCCTTATATATATATAGCTAAATCCTTAAGCTTTTAAATAAAGCACTTTTCATTGTTTGACTTGGGTACTTTTTAAATAAATAAAGTAAAATTCCAATTGACAATCGAATTTTTTCTTTTCGGAATCAGTCTCTTCTTATCATAAGGGATATTGACAAAATACAACGAAATATAGCATGCCAGTCATTTGGAAAGCTTTGTAGAGATTTAGGAGGTTAAATTTTTTAAATTTTAGCTCAGGTAACTCATGATCACTATCTAGGTATTCACTAGATATGAGCCTCTGAGTAGTGAACGCAAAATAAAGTGAACAGATGTAAATATCTTTATGGGAAGAAAATTTTTTTTCTAGTCACCCGATCGGATTACGGTTGAAATTTAAATTTACTAAATATTTTACTAAATTTTACTTAATCTTCAATTACTAAAAAAGGGAATAAATTGGAGAATTTTAACTTGCTTTAATTTTATAAACATGAAAATTATAACCTTAACTTGTGAGTCTAATATTCAAGATATAACAAAAATTAAGTAATTTAAAACTAACTTACTTGTTTTTATCTGCTTTTATTAACCAGTTATTAACTATCTTATATAAACCAGGATCACCAGGATTAAATTAAATTAAATCACGATCTGATCACGATAGAAAAGTTATAAAATTTGAAAACACATGGTGTGATTGAATAAATGACATTTAAGACGACAACTTAACAGGTGGTAACATCCATATAAAAAATAATTATAAATAAATTTGAATATTTATTTATAAATATTTTTATTTGTATGTAAATATTATATTTTTAATTGTAAATAAATTTTTTTTTTTTTTTAATTTTAATTTATTAATTTCATCAAAAGACCGCGTAATATAAAATCATTCAAGTAAGAATTTCATTTATTTCTGAGAATGTATTAGACATTTTTCTTTCATAAAAAAATTCATGTTTAATTATTTTTGCACATCTAAAAGCTAAAATATTATGAGATTTTGCTTGTATATTTCATATTACTAATACAAATTCAATGTCAAATTACTCGTATATAATGACATAATATTTTCCTTGTAAAATTTTTTCCTCATTTCAGAACAAAGATGATTTCGGGCGTAAGAAATAAATAGAATAATTTAGAAAATGAACGAAGAGGAGGAGGACGACGAAGAAAAGGTATCAAAAATAAAATAATCTCCAGATTATGGAAATAATCATTACTATATATATATATATATATATATATATTTATATAGCAATATTTCAATCTAATTTCAGGAAGAAGGAAATGAAGATAATAAACTAGAAGGTCTTTTTGAAATAATATTAAAAAAAATTGAACGACAATCATGAAGAGGTATTTCAAATTTAAGAAATTTATGGGTACGGGATACTTAATGAAGTAACATAAATTACCATGGGCGTAGCCAGGGGGAGGCAGGGGGGCCGTTGCCCCCCTGGCTGGTCCTAAAAATTAAAAAAAAAATATATATATATATACCACGTATATATTTTTCCCATTGGAAATTTTTTTTAACACCCCAATTCACTACATTAATTTAATTTTTTTTTTTATTTAAATAAATAATTAATACTCAATGTATAAATTAATTGCAAACCCCCCTCTTTCGCCTTAACGAGGGGTTGGCCCCCCCCTAACAAGAAGTCTGGCTACGCCCATGTAAATTACATAGGCCTAATTAGGATTTGTCACACGCTAATGCCTTTGAGAGAACAGACAACAAAAACTTTTCTTATTTGTTAAACAAGGCTATTCAAAAAGAAGGAACAGATTTCAAATATATATAATTCTTCCAAACCACAAAAGAAAGAAACACAATTGGAAAGAGTGTTAAACGACAAATATTAAAACGGTGGCTCATTTATTGGCACACACGAATCAGTTGGTCTCTAGTTAAGTTATCGAATTCACAGCTTTATCAGTTTGATTTCGCACTTTCAAGAGTGTTAGGTATAGGAGGGATAAGAACACTGTCTTTTACGTAACCCCACAGATAAAAATCACACGGAGTCAGGTCTGGAGAACTGGTAGGACACCGGCCATAAAGTTGATCTTCGGCTCCTCCTCTTCCAATCCAACGTCCTGTATAGATTCAGGTAAGGCCGGACCTGGCAGAGAAATGAGAGGGGGCATCATCTTTCTTATATAATATATATATGTCATGTTCGGGTGACGCCTATATTGCTCAGGGGCCCACATCTTGTGAGTACATGGATGCCGATCACGAGAGTGCCCGAGCTAGGACAGGCAGTCCTTCAGTTCTTTAAATGTCTGTCTCTTCTTTTCTCTTTTCAACAGGCGTCAGACCGGGCCGGCCTGTCCTATTTCTTCCGGTCGTAAAAACGTATGATAGGGTTGGTGGGAAAGAGTGAGGTCCGCCGACCCCGCATCGCGGGACACGGCGAGGAGAGAAGAAGGTTGACGCCTACATCTTGCTCATAGATACGATTATGATCTGATATCTTCTTCATCTAAATTAAGCATCATTATCTCATGTTAATACTTAGTGTGCACTTGGCACGAATCTATGGTATAATATGTTCTGCGAACACCTTATACCAATTAAAATAGTTTACCAATAAATGATTATCATTTCCATGCAATCCAAAATTATAATAAGTTAAGAGCGAATTAGGAAAAAATATTGATAAATAAAGTTCTATAATTTTTTGTATGAGTGAAGATGTACAAAATTGCTGAACCTGGAAGCATTTATTTCAAAGTAAAGAATTGCTCAATGTGTGATTTGAGGTTGATTATGATGATAGAATTCTGTTTATGAAAAAATAGCAAGCATTTGTATATATTGATATAAATAGCATAGATATAGTTTAGCACATACTAGGGAGATTTGGGAGGGTTTTCTAAAGGTGGGGGACATTATACGATCCTCAGAGCTTTTCTAATCTCCCTATGCGAGATTCCTGACACCAGGCCTAATCCCTACCACGAGAATTGAATGGCGACTCCAATAAGATTAACTACTGATAGATTACCACATATATATATGTATATATATATATATGGTCTATGATTTTTTTCATTTTCAGACTACACAACAACTTGAGGTTTTGAAAGATGAATTAATTAATACAAAAGAAAGTGTAAGTATTATCACAAATAAAAATGAGTAATTAATAAAAAATTTGTTTTATTTTATTTTTTTTTTAAGTTCAAAAAGGAAATTTCTGAACTCAAGAATGAGAATGAATTTTTAAAAGAAAAGGTATTCCAAGTTTAGTTAAATATAATTGAAGGATTTATTAATAAAAAAATTTTATTTTTAGATTAATGAAATTAATAATGAAATGACAACTAGTTTTACCAATCTCGAAACAAGGGTATGTTATGATTTTGCTTATATTATCTTTTATTTTATTACTTAGTAAAATAAAAAAAATCTGGTGTGACTGGCGCACAGCACACAACTTTCTCTTACCTTCGGTAATCGAAAGTTGTGTACTGTGCTTGTCACACCAGATTTTTTGTGTCGAAATATATTTAGTTTCCGCCAATATATTAGAATTTAAGATGTAAAATTTATAAGTATGGGAAAATATTTATATTTTGTTACCATGGCAACCATTTCTCCTATCTTTCCTATGAAGCACAAGAGTAAAGTGTGCTTCAAACAATTTTGAGGGCAAAACGAGAATATACATTTGAAAGAGCATCTAAAAAATAATTGATTTTTGAATTTTAATCAAAATCGTTAGAGCGAATTTTGAGAAAATCGAAAAAAACTGAAAAAGTACATCAGTAAAGTACTAGTACTCTTTGGCCAATTTTGATTAAAAGCTTATTTTTCCGGTCCCGGGAGGTATTTAACTTAAATATAAAATTTCATCCTCCTAGCTCAATTCCTTCATGCTTAAAATTGAACACACACACACACACACACACACCCACCCACACACACACACACACACACACACACAGACAGACCATGTCGCGAAAACCACTTTTTTGGATTCAGGGGACCTCAAAACGTGAAGATCCATCAAAATCTCGACATCGAATTTTTGACATGAATCCAATACTTTCTCTCTATATATATATTACATATATACATAGGTAAGAGAAAGTAAAAAACATAAGAAATATAATAGAAAGGACAAAAAAAAAAACAAATGGAGACCAATTATTTGTATTAACCCAGTGGTTTCCAAACTTTATGTTACTACGCCTCCCTTAAAAATAATTAATCTTATGACGCCTCCCCCCCCCAACCCCATTTTATAAAATAATACAAAAACAAAAAAAATATAAATTTATATAAAATTAAAAATAAATTTTTTTGCAAAAAAAAGTTTGTTTTTTCAAATCTCGGGGGGGGGGAGGGGGGTAATTACACTTTTACTCCCCCCCTTGTATCCGCCCTTGCTAGGGAGGCTCGCCTCACAGTTTGGAAAACGCTGTTGTAAGGGTATTTTATGGCTGGTGGAATTTGTATCAGGAATGAAAGTTAGAAAAAACGAAGCTAGAATTTTTTCTTTAAAAATATATTTTAACAGCTTACGTTTCGGCCTTGGTCAAAGTCTTAGGTGACCACTAACAGCTCCGAGGATGGCTTTGAAAAAAGCCGAAACGTCAGCTGTTAAAATATATTTTTAAAGAAAAAATTCTGGCTTCGTTTTTTCTAACTTTCATTCCTGAAGAAAAATATTTTTCTCAAATCTTATTTTCACGCCCTAGGGGGTGCCTAACTTAAATTTAAAATTTCAATCTCCTAGCTCAATTCCTTCATGCTTTAAATTGAACCCAAACAGACACCCAGACAGACCATTTCGCGAAAACCACTTTTTTGAAATGAGGGGATCTCAAAACGAGAAGATCCATCAAAATCTCGACATCGAATTTTTGACATGAATCCAATACTTTCTCTCTATAGGCCTATATATGTATATTAACTCCTATTCAATACGCCTGTGAACTAGGACATTTGGATATAATCAAATATCTAGTCACAAAAGGAGCAGATTTCAATCAGGGTGAAACTGTATACCAAACAACTGCACTCCATTTGGCCAGTAAATATGGACACCTTAGAATTGTTAAATAATTATTAAAATTAGATAGAAGTCGTATTAACCATAGAAATAAAAATAATGAAACGCCTTTACATTATACGGCTGACCCAAATATGAAAAATATGAACAATGGAACGCCATTACATATTTCTAAATATTTTATGTATATAAGTGAATGTTTGGAACCTCTGATACAATGAAGTGGAACATTATAATGGTTAATTAATAATTGTATGACCAAAGAAGACCAGATTCTGTACCAATTAATTGAAATCAATTGGTGGCCAATATAATTTAAATAAATATAAGCAGTGGCTTCAGATGCCGAAAAAGACTTTAAAATAAAATCATTAAGAACATTATAGCTGGCTTACAAATAAAACCAAAAAATTAACTTCGTTTTGAAAATTTTTAATATTTCGAGTAAGAAAATGCTGGATTATTGTGTCGGCGTTGAAGGAGAATGAAGAGTTCAAATAATATTTTAAACCTTTTTCTACCTCCAGATCATGAAGCAACGACATTATTTTGATTTTATTGTCTAAAAAACCCAAGTTAAAAATATTTATTTTAATTAATTCGAAATAAGCAAGCACAAAAGGAAATAAACTGGCAATAAAAGTGTTAGAAGGTTAGCTGTGACCCGACTAGTCCGATTCTCCTTCAACTTAAACATTTTTAACAAATATGTATTATCTTAATTCCTAATTATAATAATAATAAAATAAATGTTAAACTCACACGGATATTATACGAAATCTCCACAATTTTGCACTCTTTAATAGGAAAGAACACAGTAGTTAGTTTTTTAATGACTTTAGACTTCTCATTGTTTGATGACGTCATAGACTCATTTTTGATGCTAACTCTCTGATTGGTTAATCAAGAGTTGGAGTGACCGCCAACATTTTAAATTTAAAACTTTTTTCTAGAAAACATATTAATTGTTGTTCAGTTATCTGAATATGAGATAACAAAGAAAAAATATTACCAATAAAATTTTTTTTTTATTTGAAATTCCTATCGGGATTAGACATGGGTGATACTGTATCAATCTGATATTTTGTATCAGGTATGAAAAAGTAACAGATAGTCATAATGGGTGCGAGCAAAAAATATCAGGTATTTGAGTAACAGCTACTCAGGCACACTCCACTAGATCGTACTGGGTTTCTCGCGCTTGCGCATTGATCAAATACTTTCTTTTCACTTTAGAGCGTCTTTTCCTTACCCGATACAGTTTTCGTATCTCCTGTTCTCTCATTCCTTCTCTCTTGCGACCCTCAACTCGCGACGCCCCGCCCCGTCTCTTCTCTCCTGACAGGGCAATTTCGCTAGCTCTGGCGCGCTTTTCGAACGTCATTCCGAATCATTTTTACATTTTTTACTCTACTTTTCTCACTAGGCCCTATAATAATTAAATACAAATCTAATTATTACTAATATATTATTTCTCTTTTCTTTAATTTAAGAGAGGAGAAATGAAAAAAAAAAAATTTTTTTTAATAAATAAGTTATGTTTTTTTTTACTTTGAAACTATTTTTTTATTTAAAAACATTAATTAAAAAAGTAAAAATACAAGTAACTGAGAATTTAAAAACATAATGAACTTCAATAAATTAAATTTCTTTCGCTAGTAAAGAAATTTGTTAATTATTTTTCTAGTGCAGTATATAACATGACATTTTAAATTTGGAGACATTAAAATGTCAATTCAGTCAGTTTGGAAAACTCTTTAGTAATGAATAATTATGAGTTTTTGATTTTTCAAGTCAAGAATATTTATAAATACAGGGAAAAAAACTTTGAAAAATGTTAATTTAGTCTCTAGTAAAATGACATTTCATACTACGTATCGAATCTGTTACTTGTATTTATGTGAAGTTAGCGTTGCTGAGTGAAATTTGTATCGGGTACAAAAATATCTGGTAAAAATATCGGGTATGAACAAGTACCTGTAACAGCGAGTACCTGGTACAGCAAAATCGCGTATCGACCCATGTCTAATCGGGATCCCCGTTTATTTACCCGAGATGCTTTCGTGCACGAATACACACACCTCAAACCCAACCGGCCTCTGGCAAAAATCCTTTAAAAAAGGTTTAGCGATCCGATCCGCTAATCATATCCGTTTTAGAAATAGTCAAGAGAAAGTAAAATCGCTGATCTGATCCGCGATCCGGGCTTGCGATCCGAAAATTCGATCCAGTTTTTAATAAAATTGCCAAATTCAAATTCTTCGGCCGAGTTCGCATATTTTTAGACGTTTTGATGAAAGAGATATAAAAAGTTTTAAAGGAGTGGCAATCCTTTGAAAAGGATTTGCGATCCGATCCTAGATAAAAAATCTGGTGTGACTGCCGCACAGCACACAACTTTCTCTTACCGAAGGGTAAGAGAAAGTTGTGCACCGTGCTGGTCACACCAGATTTTTTGTGTCGAGATATATTTAGTTTCCCATAGCACCTTAGTTTCAAACTTGCATTTTAAATGTTGACTGCTTGAAATAAACTATGGTTATTTTTCAAAATTTTAATCTCATATTTGGACATTTTATAGACAATATAGAATCGTAAATAAATACAAAATTTCATAAGAATTGGAAAAAAAATTTTTAAATGCGTAAAAAGTTCCAAAGGGGACCCCCTTTTGAATCGAAATTAACATACAAATCCCTATAGGAAATTAACATTAGGCCTATGAGAGAAGGCGGAGAGACAGGCGATAATGTTTGCAAGTGAGAGAGAGAGAGAGAGAGAGTGATATATGTTTTCCCGGAAACAATTAAAGACAGAAATAAAATTAAAAAAAAATGGGAATTTAAATAATAATTGATTTTTAATCTAATAAAAAAGAAAAAGATTTAAATTCCGTTACCATGGCAACGATTTCTATCTTTCCTATGAAGAACAAGAGTAAAGTGGTCTTCAGAAGATTTCAACGGCAAAATGAGAATATACATTTTAAAGAGCATCTAAAAAATAGTTTATTTATGAATTTTAAAAAAAATCCTTGGAGGGAATTTTGAGAAAATCGAAAAAAACTGAAAAAGTACATCAGTAAAGTACTAGTACTTTTTGGCCGATTTTGTTCAAAAGCTTATTTTGAGATTCTTCAAAGGTACCTAAGTTAAATATAAAATTTCAATCCGGTAGCTCAACTCCTTCATGCTAAAAATCTGTCCACACACACATACATACATACACACAGACACACATACATACACACACACACACAGACCAATTTGCGGGACCCACTTTTTTGGACTCAGGGGACCTCAAAACATGTATATCCATCAAAATCTCGACATCGAATTTTTGACATGATCGCAATACTTTCTCTCCTATATATTTCATATATAGGGTACGAGAAAGTAAAAATGATTTCGTTCCAGATCCTCCCCAAAAAAAGTATTTCCATCCAGATCCGAGAAACTTTGGTAGAATCTTCGGATTTAAATCTAAAAGGATCCGATCCCTGATTAAAGTGTTTTTTTTTTTTTTTTTTTAATCTGAAAAATAATAAAATTATATCCAACTATTTATCACAAATTATTTTTTAATTTTTAGATATATTTCGATGATGAATTAGGTTCATTCGGTCACACTGATATTTGGGATGCTGCAAGAGACGGGCATATCCAGGCCATCAAATATTATTTGGAAAAAGATCCTTCATGTATAAACGAATTCGCACCGACTGTTTTTCATTGGACACCTCTTCAATTAGCTTGTGAAAATGGTTATTTGTACATAATCAAATATCTCGTATCCAAAGGCGCCGATATCAATCTAGGTGAACCTTCTCTTAAAACAACTGCACTCCAACTGGCTTGTGGTTATGGTCACCTTAAAATTGCTCAATATTTATTGAGTTTGGACACAAGTCGTATTAATGATAGAAACATAAGAGATGATACACCTCTACATCATGCCGCCAGGAGTGGTAATTTAGAATTATGCAAGTTTTTGATTGAAAAAGGAGCGGACCCAAAATTGAAAAATGTTGATAATGAAACTCCATTAAGTTCTGCCAAATATTATAAATTTAAGCCTATAATTGATTATTTGGAACCTAAAACAAACGATGATACAAAATAAATTATTATAACAGTGTGTTTTATTTATTTATTTTTATAAATATACTTTAGTACAGATAATGAAATAATATATAAAACAGGTAGATTTTAAAAATTATTTTTTTGTACCATGGACAGTGATTTACGGTATATAACACGTTCAGGAAAATATTTTTTATTTATTTTTACATGGGCCTATTTTGATAACAAAATTATTCAAGTAAATATTTCATTCCAACTAATTCACTGGCCATGGAATTATAAATTGATTCCGTTTATTAGATTGGCATCAGACCAAAATCAAGTACGTATTAATAGATTTCTCGATTAATTTCACCACAACGAATTACCCCGCAGTTGTTGAATCTCTGTAGAAATTAACTGTTGATATTTTATTAAATCTCAATCAAAATTAACAAATTTGCTCGTCAAAATACTCGAAAAATCCTTAATGAGTTGATTATTTGTGTTATTTACTTTTCATTAAGTAAAACAAACAAATTTATTTTATTCTATTAATATTTGTTGTTTAAAATTTGTATGATTATTCAGAAACTTTTGACTTTTTTTTCTAAATAAATGAAGTCAAAAGTAAATCGGTTTAGCTGGGAATCGTAGATTAGGACGATAAGGAAAAAAAAACAACTTTCTTTTTCTCTCTGACCACTTCAATTTATTTGCAAATATTTCGGCTCCTATTCAGGGGCCATCTTCAGTGCATTTGTGAATTTTTTGAGAGAGATTGTCAGGTCTATAAAATATTTGAGCAGATGGGCTCCGTGCCTGAAAGTTCTATGCCAGTATATGATATAATTAACAAGTAACAGTTATACTGGAATAGAAGGTTCAGGCACGAAGCCCATGCGCTCAATTGTTCTCAAATATTTTATAAACCTGACAATCAGGACTATTCTCTAAAAACTAGACGTTAAAAACAAATGGGTGTTAAAAAATAATCTGCGTTAAAAAATGATATTCTCTAAACAAAGTTTTAACATGTTGCTTTGATTTCAAAGCTATCAAAATCATACCTTACTTTTTAGGTTAAGGCCGCCATTTTTATTTTAAATACGACGGTAAAATATTAAAGGCACCCCTAGACATCGCATTAATTTTTAACACTATTTACTAAATGTTAACGCTTTGGCTTTAAAGTTTTTGTTTCTCGAATAGCTATTTGAGGCAAGAATTAATGTTGTTTACAGATGTTAAAAGTTAACGTTTTTGCTTAGAGAATAGATCTGATTCTCTCTCAAAAAATTCATATATGCACTGATGATGGCCCCTGTAGAGGAGCTGAAATATTTGAAGTGGTGAGAGAGAAAAAGAATGCTGTTTTTTTTCCTTATCGTCCGAAGTCAAAAATATTTACTTACAAATTAAAAATTTCCAAAATAAAAATTAGCATTCTTCGTGGTGTACCATTTTTCAGGTTTTATTATCTTTGTTTTGAAATGTATAAAAAAAAGAATTTTTCCAACTTCTATATAATTTTTTTAATAAATAAATTCTGGAGCAAAAGGAATGGAAACAATTTCAGGCGAGTCATAAACTTCACGTCGAAGTGCAGCACGAGATAAATGATCAGGAAGATGAGCGATTATAGGACGAATAGGTGGCAAAGTTGGCTAGAAATTTAAATAAAATATAAAATTATTATTTTATGTATTGTTGGAAATGACTAATAAACAAATAACAAAGACCAATTTTTATGTTCCGTTATGTAATGTCCATGGGCCTTAAATCCAAAAGTAATTTTAAATAGAGTAGAGCTAAGATAATGCGCATAAGTATATTGTGTTGTTTTAGTGAGCAAGGTGCGGTACCGCTTCGGGCTATCTCTGGTCTTTGTTATTTATAATAAAAAATATATTTACCAATTCCGGTTTAACATCCTTTGTTTGAATTTCAATTTTTTCTTTCGGCGGAGACCATTTTTTAAAATATTCTTTGTTTAAAAGTGATTGCGCCATAAATTTTGCTTTAATATGAGATATTGTTGTTGTTGTAACTGGTGTTGTTGTTGCTGCTAGAGTACCAGTTAAGGTACCAATCAACTAAAACAGAAAATTACATAATATATTAATATTAAAAATAAAAAATAAATCTCTTTTGAGCTCAGAGATATTAATATTTTATTCATCCTTGAAGTGTTTAAAGTAATTGAGAGGAAAGGTCAATGTTAATGAAAAGGTTGATAGCTGTTCAAGTATATAATATATAAATTTTCTCTTGTTCGAGAATAAATAAAAAATTCGTGTTATATTTAATAATTGATATAATTGGGCCGTCAGATTTGAGATTAGGTGGGATACAGGAGGGTTGCGGGCGGTTTAAATATATATGGAATCAATAAACCCTATAATTTGGGTTTAAAAAAAAACATCCCGGGAAACGCTTCTTTCACAAAATATCCGCCTTGGAGCGGATTGACAGATTGAGTTGATTTTTGCACGGAATTCACTAATGAAAAGTTGTAAAAAAAAATCAATTCAATCGACTAAAGAGTTCCAAAGATAGAAATTATTTAGTGAAAAATAAATACAAAATAGCGGGTATCTGGTGAAAGAAGCGTTTCTGGACATTTGTTTTTAGGAACTATTTTTTTCTTTGATCAATAACACCTCCATCTGAATTTTCTCCGTGCATTACAGAAATACCCTGTAAAGAGAATTCCAAGCTTTTTAGCATGGCGAGTATTTAAAACTTTAACTTTTGGTATCCAAATGGCTTAAATAATATCATCGGACTGCCTGGGGTCCGAACCCGCGACTTTTGGTATACGAGGTTAGCACGCTAACCCCTATACCAAGCCCTGAGGGCGTTAAAAAAAAGTTAGAGAAAGAATAGTTAATTTGTTTGTTTGGAGCGCTCCCCGCGGAAGTGTTTAGAACAACACCCTACAGATCGGCAACCGAAAACAATAGCATGGTTATTTGGTTGCATATTAGGGAAGTTGCAGGCAGCAACTTTAGAAATAGAATAGAAACTAATTAATTTTCACATTAGAATATATCTATATGTGTTTTGTTGTCCAGGGGCGTTTCCGGAACTTGGATTTTAACAAATAACAATACACGTATATCAATAAATTCAATAAAAGTGACTTTTGCCAATAAACAGTGGCAGACTATCTAGTTAAAGCTCTCATTTGAAGTATTTTGTCTTTTTTCTTACTATAATTTTAAAAAGAGAATAAATAGGACAAATTATAAGACGTATTTTGGAAAGTTAATCAGTGGCTATATTAAAATTAATGAACATGCGATGATTAAAGGAGAGAATAAGGAAGTCTTAAAGGAAGGTAGATAAAAGGTAAGGTCAATAATTTAATTACTACGCTTCGTCTAAGTGGAAATAATTCAAGTAAGGGAAGTATATTGTGGGTGGAAGAAGGGGGGAGGGGGCACAGGCACCTCTCGAACTTTCTCATTAAAAATTCAAAAAGATTAGGAAAGAGATTGGAATCTATAAAATTAAATAGATTATCGTATCTTAAATTAATAATTTTTTTTTTTACATATAATGTTTGTGACCTTCGACCCACACACGGGTTGCCCGGAAAGGAGAACCTGGGTTTGATTCCCGGGGGCAATGGGGCGCTTGACTCACCAACAAATAAACATTTGTTAAATATATATATGACAGTGGCGTAACGTACACCCCCGCGATAAAGGGGGGCGTTCGGGGGGGACCGAAAGCTCTCTGTTTTGTTGTAGTTGTAAGTTAGGCATACATAAAGATACATTTCCTTCTAATTAACTACTATTATTTAATTATATACAGGGCCGGATCTAGGGAGGGGGCATGTGTCCCGGGCGGTAGATATCAGGGGGGGGGGGGGGGAATTAAAGAAAGATTTACTAAAAAAAAAGGTAAAATGATATGAATTTTTTGTATAGAAAATTTTAAGGAGGGGGGGGCAAATTAAATTTTGCCCCCCCCCTAAAAATCTCCTTGTTCCGGCTCTGATTATATATATTTCATTTTGATTATTTGTGTAAAGTAGAAATATACATTAAATTAAACAAATTTTATGGTTTTTTTGAAAATTATTCCCTTTAATAATGGGGTCTGAAAAAAAGGTTGCTAGGGGCCCTGCTAAAATATGCCACTGATCTATGACTAGTAAAGTTCATTGAATATACTATCAAAAATATAAATCTAGAAAATTATTTTAAAAAATTTTAAATAAAAAATTTCTTTAAAAAAAGACTGAATTAATTAATTAATACCATTTTTTTTTTTTTTCAAAGTTTTTAAACGCATTTATTTATGATCTCTAGAACAAAAAATTTTCGTCAGTTAAAGAGTAATAACAAAAAATATAAATAATCTACGTAATAACAACTAACAAAAAAATACCGTGCGATGCCTCAGGCAGATATAAGAGTAAGGGGTCGTCCACATATTACGTAACGCGTTAGTGGGGGAAAGGTAAATTTATTCGGGGGGGGAGGGGAGGGGTAGTTCTATGTTGTGACATAATATTTGTATGTGACTAACTGTGACATGGGGGGACTAGAAAATCTCAAAAAAGGCGTTACGTAATAGTTATGTGGACGACTCCTCGAAATAAAAAAATTTCGACATCGACTTTTTGACATGATCGCAATACTTTCTCACTATATATTACATATATAAGTAAGAGAAAGTAAAAATTTATAATTTTTATAAAGGGCTGGACTGCCCTAGGCCCGAAAATTTAAAGAAAAAAAATTACAAAAAAGTATATTAGTAATATAGTATAGTATAAACATATTTATTAAAATAATAAAAAATATTTTTTTTCTTTTAAATAATTAAACAAAATTAAGTACATAGTGAAGTAAAAACCTTAAATATATTTGAGGCCCTGTACCCCGGTGGGCCAGTCCAGCACTGTTTTTATACAGTATACAGGGCCGGATCTAGGGGGGCAGTGGGTGCATTTGCCCCGGGCGGCCGGGGGCGGCAATTAAGGAAAGATTTACTAAAAAAAAGGTAAAATGATATGAATTTTGTATAGAAAATTTTAAGTAAGGGGCGGCAAATTAAATTTTCCCCACCCTATAAAATCTCGTAGTTCCGGCCCTGACAGTATATCAAAAAAAATAAGTATTAAGAACAAAGGAGATATGATATAATTCTTTTCAAAAATTAGAGTTGTACCGAATTTACGAATACAGGAAAAATAAATAAAATGTCAAGTTTTTGACAGAAATGAAAACAATTTTGTGTTATTGATATTCACCAAAATAATTTATTTCTGCCCAAAAACTTGGAATTTCATTTATTTTTCTGCATTAATTCTTTCCAATAATTAAAATCCTCTATAAAAAAAATT
This sequence comes from Euborellia annulipes, assembly GCA_023213315.1. Taxonomy (NCBI): domain Eukaryota; kingdom Metazoa; phylum Arthropoda; class Insecta; order Dermaptera; family Anisolabididae; genus Euborellia; species Euborellia annulipes. The sequence goes on along the minus strand of JAKCPI010012828.1, from coordinate 85,228 downwards.
CTAATAATTCATTAAAAATTTTAAAATAAATAATTATTTATTTTAAGAAGGCTAGAAGACAAAGCTGAAACTTCAGGTCCATACTTCAAAAAATAAAAAATAAACAAAAACTTGAAATCTTTTATTTTAGACTGCCTGCATCTCTTACACATTTTATTATCCATTGAGTATAAATAAATTTTCCACTCTCCCAACAAAAAGTAATTTCAAAAAAAATTATAGAAACTATCAAAATGAAAAAAATTTAAATAAAACTATATATATTACATATATAGGTAAGAGAAAGTAAAAATTGAGTTTCAATAACGAACCCTCCCTTTTTTTTAAATCAGGATCGGTTAATATAATAAATATTAATCAATAACAAAGGGAGAATTATTTTTAATTTTACATAACTTCAAAAATTAATATCTCTAAAAACAATAACTTTACCAGAAATGTCGCAAAGATCCAATTCATCGTTTTATTTTCACGTTGTTTACAATACAACAGTCAAAATGAAACTAAATCAAGGCGACATTGAAAGGAAGGCAAACAAGGATTAAAAAAAAAAAAGGAGGGAGTTAAAATTTGACCCTGAAACAAAAAATATTTCAAAGTCAATGTTATAGCGGTGTATGGGTGTATCTGTGTGAGACTTTGATTCATTTGGCCAATTGCCAAAATATATTATAGACAGGTAATAAATATAAATAATTCTTAAAGTTCGATTTATTGTTAGATATTAATTTTTGAAAAAAATTCGAATTTACTATCCTTAAAGTTGTTTTTAATATACCTCTAGGACTATTTTTTTTTTTTATTTCATTTAAGGTCTTTATCGGCATCGAAGGCCATTTAGAGCTATTTATTTCAATTGGATTGGTTGGTGGCAGAGGCGTACCGAGGGGGGCCGGCATAGGCCCCCAAATATTTGTCTTTGAAAGGACGGGGCTCAAGTAAAAACCGAAAAATTTAGATAAAGAATTTTAATGAAAATTTGTCATTGAAATGGCCCGGGGCCCTCAGGCATCAGGTAAAAACGGTAAAATTTAGATTAAAAAAATTTAATGAAAATTTTTCTTTGAGAGGGGCCGGGCTCTCAGGGATCAGGAAAAAACGAAAAAATTTAGATAAAAAAAATTTAATGAAAATTTGTTTTTGAGAGGGCCCGGGGCTCTCGGGGTTCAGAGATATTCGGTATTTTAAAAATATTTTTGTGTATGGAATAGGGAGATATTTAAAAATGAGTTACCCCGAAAAAATTTAATATACACATCTGGTACAGTGAGCGCCACAATTAAGTCCCCACCTGATAGCTTTAGCCTTAAGTATATGGTATAGTATATGGTAAATAGTGAAATAATTTTAAATTTGAAAAGGTAAAAAAGGTAAAATAAAATCATCTGTACCAGATCTTACGTTTTACCATTTCAAATTTAAAATTATTTCACCGGTTGCCATATACTACTATACCATACACTTAAGGGTAAAGCTATCAGGGGGGGGACTTAATTGTGGCGCTCACTGTACAAAATGTATATAGGCCCCCTCTTCTAGTGACGCCCCAGGCCCCCAACTCTCTCGGTACGCCCCTGATTGGTAGTCAATCCAATTTGAACTAAATTTTTGTTCCATGAACCCTTGACCTTTAGTACCAGAAGCTACTGCTCTAGCCCTGAGCCACAGGTCAAGGGTACCTTTAGGCCTATATATATTTAAGGGCCGGTTGCTTCACTCTTAATTAATTAGTTATTCCTCGGATAAGCTAGTTGATTATTACTTTCGAGTCTTTTCACAACTAGCTAAGCTAATCATATGATTAAATAAGAGCCCAAGTTAGAAAGGACCCAAATTTTTATTTTAATTAATTTTGCGTGTTTGCGGGGGTGTATGTTACGCCACTGTTTGAATCAAAATCGGCCAAAAAGTACTAGTACTTTACTGATGTATTTTTTTTTCGATTTTCTCAAAATTTGCTCCATGGATTTTGATTTAAATTAAAAAATCAATTACTTTTTAGATTCTCTTTAAAACTTATATTCTCAAATAATATTGAGATGATGGCTGAACTATTAGAAGATATGAGTAGGATGGCAGCCAGGAAAGGAATCAGACAAAAATTTCATCAATTTTTATCTAATTTTATTACAATTGCCGACGTTTCGGACGCAAATCGCGCCCTTCCTCAGGACAATCGATAGTTAATCTAGTCATTAAAATGATTAAATAAGAGCCCAAGTTAGTCATTAACTATCGATTGTCCTGAGGAAGGGCGCGATTTGCGTCCGAAACGTCGGCAATCGTAATAAAATTAGATAAAAATTGATTAAATTTTTGTCTGATTTCTTTCCTGCCTGCCATCCTACTCATATCTTCTTATTATATTCTCATTTTGCTCTCAAAATTGTTTGAAGACCACTTTACTCTTGTACTTCATAGGAAAGATAGGATAGGATAGGATCTATTGGCGAGAATACCTCAAATAGTCTGGTTAATCATTGATACTGATTTGTGACTAATCGAGAAACTATCTAAGGTATGATAGATAATTGATTCCAAATAAATTTCCTTTTTTTAATTTTTTTTTCCAAGTAAAAAAAGAAAAAATTTATTGGAAAATATCATACAATTCTAACCAAATACGGATTTCTATAAAAGACTACTATCTATCGCCAGGGGGCTACCCCCCAGAAGGAAATATTGAGTCAATATGGAGCCTTCCAGGCCCCCCGGAGAATGGCTGGTCCCCTGCTTTTTTAGAAGCATTCAAAGCTGTATACTCTTCTCATCTTCTCCCGCTCTATATTTCACTTTATTCCTTCTCTTAATCATCAATCTTGTAATAATTTCCGGTAAGAAGACAATTTTATTCTTATACATTCAATTTAATCTTGTAATTGTTTTAAAGGATGAGTGTCACTGCTTGCGTAATTATCAACAAATTAACTTTATATCCTTTGAATAATTAATAATTATTTCCTCTTTAAATAATAATTTAATTATTATAAAGATTTTTCCTTTCTCTTACCTATGTAATGTATATGATAGAGAAGTATTGGATTCATATCAAAAATTCGATGTCGGGATTTTGATGAATATACACGTTTTGAGGTCCCCTAAATCCAAAAAAGTGGTTTTACCGACATGGTTTGTCTATCTGTGAATAGGGATGTGGTATCGGAAAAAAAAGTATCGATAGTTGTACTTGGTATCGGAAGAAAAGTATCGATACCAGTTGTTTCGAGTATTTTTTTAAGTATGAGTATTTTTTTTTTTTTTTTGTCTTTTGTCATCTTAGGCTCCTAACCTCGATCAAAAGAAGATCATTGCCATATATGCCCTTTTTCTCAGAGTAATGAGCGCCAGAGCTTCCTGGAAGATCAACCCGCCCTAGGTTGAATAGCAGCGTAAACAGTTTTCACGTTAAGTTTTACTGATATACTTTTTAAAGATCATCTAAAAAATAATTTTCTTTTTTTGAATTTTAATCAAAATCGTTTGAGCGAATTTTGAGAAATCAAAAAAAAAACTGCAAAAATACATCAGTAAAGTACTAGTACACTTTGGCCGATGTGATTGAAATTTCTTGAAAAACTTGCGAAATAGGTACTTGGCTTAAGTATAAAATTTGAGTATCGAAAGTCTTTTCGTTTTTGAGTAATTCCCATTAACCCGCATTTTTTTATATTTCACTTTAAATTAATTTGATTTATTGAGAAAAAATCTTAAATTTCAAGAAGATCGATTCCAGTTAAAATATCAAAACATAATGTTTATGTAAATTTCTCTGAAAGAGATTTTATTGCTTTTAAATGCCTGTTTTATTGCTTTTCTTGAAATTGCCATTAAAAGGAGGCGATTCCTTTTAGCTTGAATTTGACGTCATTTTCACAATCATTTGAAAGAATTTCAACTGAAATATCAAAAAATGTGGATTGAATTAAATAACTCAATAAGGAACGAACTCTCGATACTCAAATTTTATACTTAACCTAAGTAGGCCCCTACACATGTCCAGGGCCGGAACTACGAGATTTTTTAGGAGGGGCAAAATTTAATTTGTCGCCCCCTCCTTAAAATTTTCTAGACAAAATTCATATCATTTTACCTTTTTTTTAGTAAATCTTTCTTTAATTGCCGCCCCCTGACATAAAAGCAAACGGGAACGGTAATTTTTATTATATTTAAAAAGAAATTCTTTTTCTAATTAATTCGTTTAATATTTTTATGGCGAGTACGTGAATGTTAAACATGTCATGTAATAGAATTCCAAGTCGTTTAATTCGCACTTATTTATTATTTATTTTTTTGTTTGTTTGTTAGCAAATAAATCGTATTTGATTTTGTCGATTTATTTCGTTTTTTAATTAATTTGTTATATATGCAATGAGCGTCCACTTGATATAAAATAAATATTATCAGCATCCTAATCAATATTATGCAAATAAAACGAATTGAGGAAGGGAATGCAAAACATGATAAATGGTAAAGAATTACACAACTTGCAATGACAGACAGACCAAGTTGCAAAAAACACTTTTTTGGACTCAGGGGACCTCATAACGTGTATATCCCTCAAAATCTCGACATCAAATTTTTGACATGAATCCAATACTTTCTCTCTATATAATAACATAAGAGAAAGTAAAAAATGGGTGCGGTGTAAAATTTATTATCCTTCTGTGACTATAAGTGCATATAATATTTTTACTATCAAGTATTAATATAGATTATTTATTTGAATTTTGCCAAAAGAAAAAAATATAAAACCTGTTTTAAATGAAAACAACATTATTTATTAATATTTATTGAAAATATATACCTAACCTACGCAACACTCAACTAGCCCCCGTGCTTGGCGTAGTTAATGGCGCGCCAGCCTTGTATACCAAGGGTCGGGGGTTCGGATCCCAGGCAATCCGATGAATTTATTTAAGCCATATGGATACCAAATGGCTTAAATAAAAATGCCTGGACCCCAATATATATATACTGTATATATATATTCATAATAACGGTTATCGTATAAAGTCTTATATAAGTTGCCGAAAAGACTGTGTGTATGTGTGTGTGAATGAGAAACAAGTGTGAGTGTTAAAAAAAAAAAAAAAAACACTCTCAACTATAAAAATATTTGTATTTTAACCCGCGTTTGAAAAAACACTCGTGTGCCCTGGTGTAGGGGTTAGCGTGCTAGCCTCGTATACCAAAAGTCGCGGGTTCGAACCCCAGGCAGTCCGATTATTTTATTAAAGCCATTTGGATACCAAATGCCGGCAAAACTTTCAAGCGTTTAAAACTCGGCGTTAGAAAGCGCTCGTGTAAAATGGGCCTTAGCTCGGGTAATTCATGGATGCCATTCATGTGCTTACAAAACGTAAGCCCTTGAGTGAAAAGAAAATCATATTAATTTTTGCTATAATTATTTAATAATAAAAACAATATTTTAATAATAAATTTAGAATACATTTAAAAAAAATTAAACTCAAATACAGAAAGATAATTGTTTTAAATTTTGTGGAAATTTTGACTACTGTTGTTCTTAATCCCTAATAAAATTTTGTAGAGTATTTTAGGAATATTGTGATAATTCTTGCATCAATTGTTTTTTGGTACACCTTCATTGTCTTTGAGTTTTTTCATTGTCGCTGAATATTCATTTGCTTGTTTCGACAAATTAACAACTACTTCTTTTTGAATTTTAACAAATTTTTCTATAATATTAATTATTTGACCATAATTCAATATCTTGGCTAAGTGCAGAGGTGATATCTTATTAATATCTTCTTGTAAGAAATAGACACATAATTCGAAAAGATATTCAAGAATTTTTTCGGATTTGCTCATAACTGCATAATGACCGGCGTTACGGTTAATTGCATCCGACAAAAACGGATTAGCGTTATTTTGCACGAGAAATTTCAACATATCTAAATCACCAATTTCACAGGCGATATGAATTACTGATTTTTTATAAGTGTTTGTTTCATAATTAATATTAGCCCCATTAGCCAATAAATAGCTAACAATATCTTTCTTGCCATGTTTGACTGCTAAATGTATTGGCGCATAGCTGGAATTTTGGTTTTCATATTGGTTTATGAGTTCAGGAAATCGATGAAGCCAATATTGCACAGCAGCCAATGGACCATATTTACAGGCGTCCCAAAGATTTCGAGTTTTTAAAGAATAATCTTCATTTTTTAAAATTGTTTTTAAATGATCAAGCTAAAACAAAAAATTTGTTCAAATTAAAATTGGTTTAAAAAATCTGATTTTTTTTTTTATTTTAATATATTTTAGGGATGGGCAAAAATTCCACTAAAAAATAATTTAGTAAAAAGTAGGAAGATCACGATCCGATACGATATTCAAAAATTAGATATGCATCGAATTAGATCGGATCTTTTAATTTAAATTTTTTTTTTTTGATCGTTTTCCCTCCAAATCAAAAATCGACCATTTTTGAAATTTATCCGACTTCTTTTTTTTTTTATCAATTCTCGAAGTGTTTACTTTGAAGTTTGCAAGGTGGACCTGAAGATTTTCAAATAATTTTAAAACAATTATTTTTCAGAAATTTTATTAGCTGACACTGATTGCAATGTACATTTTCGGTCATCTAGTGTGACCATCATCAGGCCTGGAATATATATAAAATATTCTTTAAAATACAGGACATTACATTTTATTACAATTGCATTATTTTATTTTTCTTAGTTTATTTTATCACATGTATTTTTAGAAAGAAACAAAGAAATTTTAGGTAATTATAATTTTAATAATATCTGCTCTATTTTTAAATCATTGATGGGAATTGAGAATGTTGGCTATTTATAAAATAAACTAAGAAAATTTTTTAAATGTTGTATAAAATAAAATAATGCAATTGTAATAAAATGTAATGTCCTGTATTTTAAAGTATTTTAAATATATATAATAATAAAAAAATATAACCAAGTATTTATTAATTTAAATAAATTAATAAATACTTGGTTATATGTTTTTCATAATTACCTCATGACCAACACATGATATATAATTCTTTATATATAATAATATTTTATATATATTCCAGGCCTGATGATGGTCACACTAGATGACCGAAACTGTACATTGCAATCAGTTAAACCTTCGAGAATTGATGGAATTCTACTTGAGCTGTTTCTTGAATAAATTTTTTTTTTTTTTTTTGTTATACAGTAGATAGAGTCTTGCTAATCCGAACTTCGATACTCCGGCATACCAGCTAAACACGCCGGATTGAAAAGGGAATTGCAGCAAAAAAAAGGGGTAATTTAAGAAAACAAAGTGTAATTACATACAGATTTTTTCAAGAGGTAAATATGTATGGATTATACAGTATTATGTATACATTTTGTTTCGGTTAATCCGGCATTTTTAGAATCCGGCAAAGGGCAAGTCCCGTTTAGGCTGGATTAGCAAGATTCTACTATAGTTCCATAAAAATTGTAAATAAAGTTTTTTAAATCCAGGATCTTTAAAAAAATATTTAATTCCTATTATAGATACTTAGAATTTGAATTTCATTTCAAATTCTAAATCCTTCTTGCCTGATGAATTTCAATCTAAATCCAAATGTGCCATTTTCTGCCCATCCCTTATTGTATTATTAGTATTACAGAATTATATTCAATAATGAATAAAGATTACTTACATTATTTTGTAAAATTTTTATATTATTTGTTAATTGAAATGAAGAATTTAAAAATTTTGCCATAAATTGCATATAATTGAGATTCTAAAAAAAAAAAATAAAATAAAATAAAATTTTCATTTTTACTACTAGAACTAGCAGTGGCGTATTTCAACTTTTTCTTGGAGGGGGGAGCAAACATTTTTTTTTTCTTAAAATTTACTTACAAATAGGTACTCAAATTTGGCCAAAAGATATTTAATTTAATTAATTGTTTAATTTTGTACCGTTTATATACAGGGGCGTCGGAACGAATTTGAATCAGGGGGGGGGCAAAAAAATTTTTTTTAGAAAATTAAAATAATTTAATATGTTCAAATAGTATAAAACAAAAACAAATCTACTGTAAAACTTTAAAAATTTTAAATAAAATCACAATTTTAATAAAATTAAAATTTTAAAAAATTTGCTAGTGATTTTATCAAAAATTTTTGGAAAAAAATGAATTTCTTACTCTTTTAATTTTTTTTAATTTAGAAGATTTTATTTTTCAAAAGTAAAAATATATCATTTTTAAAAATAAATGAAATAAAAGAAGAAATTTTGCCCCCCTCTGCCCCCCCCTATAGGATGCCAGGGGGGGGGGGGCAATGTACCCTTGTCCCCCCCCAGTTCCGGCGCCTATGTTTATATACTCGTAGATATATTTTGAAATATTTTATTTAAAATAATATAACTTTTTATAAAAATCGCAGCCCTTGGGGGGGGGAGCCGAATGCTCCCCTGACTCCTCAAATGACGCCACTAAGAACTAGTATAATAATATATTTTATTCTACAAAGTGGCAATCCCGGAGCTAGAATTTTCCTCCCAGCTAAAGTTAAGCTTTCCTCCCCCTTCTCCCCCACCTCCCTCCTTTCCATAAAATATAATTTTAAATTTATATAATGAATTTGACTAGTATTTTTATTATTATGTTAAAAGAAGATTTATATCTTCTCTCCCTCTCCAGTAATCCACAAATTTTGGTTACAATAAAAATATATAATATCTTTTAATTTCATTATTATCTAATAGTTATCGAATTAAATCGACAATTTTTATTTACAGAGTTCGATAATTTTTACTTTTTTAAATAGACCCTGTTACGCATTAGTGTGTCAAGCGCCAGGTACCGAGTTTAAAAAAAATTAACATTAAAGTTTTTTGTTTTGATTAGATTATATATAATTTTTTTTGTCAATTGTGCAAATAGCATTAAATATAAATTTTTTTAGGACATATTTCATAAAAAAAATACTATTAATTATAGCATTTGAAACAATATACCGTGCTTTACTAAATTTTTAATTTTTTTGGCGCTTGACACACTAATGCGTAACAGGGTCCAAATATCACACGATCGGTTCTGTGGAGGCCAATCCAGTTTATTATTAAGATAAGATAAAATAAATACTATTTCTTCGTAGAAATCAAAACTAATAAACTATCATAGATCAAGGTGAGTTTCTTTCATTAGAGAAGGGAAATAACGGAATCTAATTTTTAATAATAATTTAAAATTCAAAAAGTCCACCAGAGATAAGTATAAAAAAAAGGCGATTCAAACACCGTTTTTCCAAAAATTTAATACAATTTGGCATGAAAACTGAGCCAAACTTGGACAACGATCCTAGTCTCTCAAAGACAAATTTTCATTAAATTTTTTTTTAATATAAATTTTTCCGTTTTCACCTGGTTAAAAGACAAATTTTCATAAAAATATTAATATATTCCATTTTTTTTTATTACTTTTATTTATGCGATGGACTTTTTCAAACAAAAATATAGATAGTATTGGAATTTTTTTTTTATGTAGCTGGTTAATAATGCCCGAAAGCTCTGAGGATGGCCCTAAACAGGACCGAAACGTCATCAGTGAGGGTATAATAAAAGAAAATATAATTAGCTGCTCTCTCTTTTTATTCTCCTTCTACTACAAAAATATAGATATTGGCCATATACCCGTATGTAAGTATATAGATTTGAAAAATTTCGGGAGGGCCCGGGCCCCCTCGGCCTTTAGGCATATTTAGCTATAAATACCTGCATAATTTCCATTTTTTGACACTTTTGCAAGTGGTCTTCCAATTCTTTGAGATGATGAGTATTAAACAACAATACAGGCTGTAAAAAAATATTTTAAGATTAATTTATTTAGGTTCTATTATTATAAAATTTGTTTTTAACTTACTTTAGTATCGTTAGTTTCAAGAAATTTACAATAATTCATTATTTTTTCCAAATCCTAAAATTTTTACAAAATTAAAAGTCAAATAGGAAGAATAAAATGAGCAAGCAGCTAATTATATTTCATTTTATTAAGAAACCAGGGCCGACGTTTCGGTCACGTATGGGACCAACCTCAGGGCCAGGTTAATGTCTGAAAATACATATAATCCTCGCCAAGTTATATTGGGCATACACAATTGCATGTAGCTTAATCATGACAATGCCTCAAATTATGTTGTTACAATACCATGGACAGAGAGTGAATAATTGTAACAACATAATTTGAGGCATTGTCATGATTAAGCTACATGCAATTGTGTATGCCCAATATAACTTGGCGAGGATTATATGTATTTTCAGACATTAACCTGGCCCTGAGGTTGGTCCCATACGTGACCGAAACGTCGGCCCTGGTTTCTTAATAAAATGAAATATAATTAGCTGCTTGCTCATTTTATTCTTCCTATTTGATTATCAACACTCAGCTATATACCTCCTTCAAAAAAATTAAAAGTAATACATTTTATTAATCCAGGGGTTCCGAGGCCGAATCATGAAAGTAAAAGAAATTAAATTTGAATTTAATAACAACAAAAGTTTTCAATATTTATAGAGGGTAGCACCAAAATGAGAAATTGCAGCTATGGTTTTTTCTTTATTTATTTATTTTATATGCATAGCTGACGTTTCGAATCTATGTTCGAACCATCTTCAGAGCAAAAAATATGAATATTTTCGAGGCCCCGAACATTGTATTTTATAAGAGGCTTTTTTTATTGGGGTGTGTTGGAATAATAGCCTAAATAAGGATTGAAAATTTTGTTGTTACTGAATTGAATTTCTTTTATTTTCCTGTATCAGTTGTAGGAATCCCCTCTCTCCTTTCTGGGAGATCTCATCGTTGAGATGAATAAAATTACCTCTAATTGCTCATAATATAGATGATGAAGCTTTTCATAAACATCACGCTTATCAATGTTTTTCAGCTAAAAAAAGAGGATTTAGTTGATAGATAAATAATATTTGATAATAATGATATATATTTTTACTTCTAAATTGGATTTGAGATTGATGAGAAGATCGGTAATCGATTTTTTAATATCAACTGGCATCGCGAGATCATGTCGCACTTTGCACTTCTTCAACATTTCAAGTAAATTCGACCAGCATTGTTCGGCACTTTTTGTTGTACTTTGAATTGGTACATTTTTGCTCCGTTTTTTTCCCATTTTGAAAAATAAATAAATTTTTTTAAATATATATTTCAACTAAATGTAAAATGATAACGAATGAAAGAAAAAGAAATTTAAAAAGTCTATGAAAAATTTAAGAGAGAGGAAAGTAATTTAAAAAAAAGTAGACAGGTAATTAGTACATTAGCGAATTGGGTGGGAAATCCGAAAACCAATAAGTCGATTGAGTTCAACCGGGAGATAAGAAAAAGTTTAAGAATCGGTTGAAACTTATTGAGGAGTAACTCAAAATCTGAAATCGCACAAATCTCTAAAAACAAAAAATGCGTTTCAATCGATGGTACCCCTTCAAAAAAAATATAAATTATTTAAATATTTGTCGAGATCTATATGTTTGAATAAGAAAATAGTATTCAAAATACCTCGATTCGGACTTAACTAGTCATAGATATATTTAACAAGCCTGTGAGTGTTTTTATTGGTGAAGCCAAACATCCCATGGCCCCGGGAATCGAACCCGGGGTCTCCAGTCTTTCCGGGGCATAGGCGTGCTGTCCATTGCACCAGGTCGAGGGTCCTTTGGCCTGGTGCAATGGACAGCACGCCTATGCTCCGGAAAGGCTGGAGATCCCGGGTTCGATTTCCGGGGCCATGGGATGTTTGGCCTCACCAATAAACAACACTCACAGGCTTGTTAAATAAATTATTTATACTTATTCCACGCCAAATCGAAAGGTTTAAAAAATTTTAATTTTTGATTTCCACAATTTTTTGATATTTTGTAGAACCCCTTAAAAAAACCCTCCTGGTAAATTATTGAGATTATTTTGATCATTGGTTCAGATTTTGAACAACCCAACAAGGGGGCGTTTTGGTTTTTTGCTCATAACTTCTACAAAAATGGTCCATATCCAACTTTTTTTTTTTTTTTAGATTTCAAGAAAAAATACAATTAATTTTTTTGAATAATATTTCTGTGTCATTTTCAAATTTCAAAATTTTTGTCATTTTCTGAAAATCATGCATACTTCGATTTTCTTGAAAATTTTTGGTAACAAACAATTATTCAATCCACAACTTTTCAGGCGGTTCTGGTCTTAAGTGTTCCATGGGTTTTATTTTTTTAAAATTATTAATAAGAAAAAAAAATTCAATTTTTTCAAGTTTTCAAAAATCGAAAAAAAATAGTAGCCATGGAACACCCACGACCAGAACCGACTGAAAAGTTGTGGATTGAATAGTTGTTTGTAACCAAAAATTTTCAGGAAAATTGAAGTAGGCTATGTATGATTTTCAAGAAAATGACAAAAATTTGAAATTTGAAAATGACACAGAAAATTATTCAAAAAAATTAATTGTATTTTTTCTTAAAAACTACACAAAAAAAAATTCGAAAAAAAAGTTGAAAATCTGACCATTTTTATGAGCAAAAACCAAAAAAGAGGGTTTTTTTCTCAAAATCTGAACCGATGATCAAAAAATTTCAAAATATACAAGGAGGGGGGTTTTTAAGGGTTACTACAAAATATCAAATAATGGTGGAAATATATATATACAGGGATTAGACAAAATAATATTAACACCGGACATATAGACAATATATTATTTATTAATAATGTGTTGAGCCACTATTTGCTTGTAGAAATTTTTACAGGTTATTTGGAGGTACTCTAGGATGTCTTCTCAAGCAAATGGTGGCTCAACACATTATTAATAAATAAAATATTTAAATATTCATATGATTTTGTTAGCCTGTGTATTTACTGTGATTTTTTGGAGATACAATAATTTAATAGCCTTTATGTAATTTTATAATTATTTTTTGTTGCATTTCATTATTTAAATTAATGTTTTTTAGACCCACATTTATATTAGGCCTATTTCATACATATTAGTTTTTGATTTAAAGTAAAAAATATATTTTTATTTTTTCAATCCTCCTCTCGCCATTTTATAACCATTTATTATATTTAAAAAAACTTTATAAATAGTTAGTAAAATTTTGGGAATAAGAAATTAAAATTTTTGCTGTAGTACCTACACCATTTATTTATAATTGCAATGATTTCCTTCATATTTACTTTCTTTTTTTACTATATCTTTTTTTTTTTAATATATTTTCCATTCAATTTAATGAAATACCTCTAACCCTTCTCTTTTAATATTAAAAAAAAAATTTTAGTTTTTTTTTTAGTTGATTTTATTTAAATAAAAAATAATCTGATTTTTCACAAAGCTAAAATATATAAAATTTATATTCGTATATTCACCACACATCTAATTCTCAAAAATATAAACCCAAAATAATTCAAAAAATCCAGAATCTAATCCGTCAAATCCTACCTAATCCGAAATAAATAAAAAATATTTTTAACATTTCGGAAATTTTATATAATTAGTTTTTTTTTTTTTTATGTTCCAAAAAATAATGTGATGATAAATTAAAAAAAAATACCCAAAAAAAAGTAGCTATCTATATCAGTCAGTAATGACAAAAAAATCTCCGAAAACGATTCAGATCGCACAGCGCGTTTATATTACGATCTTATGTTAATTACTCTACTATACTTTATTAGAAGAATCATGGCTGCAGGCAGATCTGAAGAAAATACTGGCAATCAGGATCTTGCCAAGAAAGTGGTTTGGGATAAAGCCGTGGAGGCATTCGGGGAACTTGTCGAATCTATTCATGTAATTAGAAAAAAATGTCATCTTTTTATTTATTTTAAATTAATCAAATCTCGTTATTTAATAAAATAATAAATAATTTCTTTTTATTTTTAACAGGAAGATGATATGCATTTAATTCAACAAAATTTATTAATCGATTTGGTAAAGCTTGAATATAAGGTAATAATAAGATTTATTTAATTTTTTATTTGTACTGGATTTTCGTTTAATATTTTTTTTTTTATTTTATATTTTTTTAAGAAAAACGTACAAGATGACCAAATAGTGGATGAAATTAAAACCTATACTGCCGGAAATGTGAGTATATGAATAATTTTTCATCATTAACTAGCTGTGCCCCTGGGCAGGCAAGTTTATGCTAATTTGGGATATTTCTTGTTGAAATGCAAGTGTTAAGATTAAAAAGATTTAATATTTAAGGGGCTGATTGGAATATTTACTTTTAACAGTTAATTTTTTTTTAATTTTTACAACCAAAGAACATGTTGATTTATAAATTTACAGGGTCAGGCACAATCAGGGGGGTCAAACACCCCATTTTTTTATTTTTGACTAATTCCCTCAACCCTGATATTTCACTTGAAATTCATTAAATTTATTGTGAAAAAATCCTAAATTCTATGAAAATCTCAAGGTACTTCGAATAGACAAGGTAGTTCCATTCTGTTCGTGAGAATTCGTTTGTTTTCGGCTCTGAGCCCCTGGCGGCTCCTTGCTATTGCGGCCCAATGGAACTATATACAATTCTTCATATTAAATCAAATATTTTTCAATTTACATTTAAATATCACTTATTTGATGTTAATTAAAGATAAATTAGATAAAATGAATGCATAAAATATATAAATATGCAGGGGTTTATGTAAAAAAAATCGTTTAAACACAAAATAGCGCTCGATCAGAATTATTTTAATTTTAACTTTTAATCTATATAAGGCTATTAAAAAAAAAATAGTAATAGGGAGAATAATATAAGATAATTAATTTTCGATTCTTAATTAAATAATCAAAGGATTATATTTTTTTTCTATTTAGTTTCTTCTAAAAACGTAAAATATATATATATATATATATATATATATATATGTTTAGAAAAGGAAGGTTAGTTAGTTAAAAAAAAAGAGAATTTTATAATTTAAATAAATATAATAAAGTAAACAACATATTGTTATATTATATTTATTGTTATTACAATGTTTTTTATTGATATTACATTACTATATAAAAACTATTGTTAGAGGGTATAGATTAGATAGATTAGAGGGTATAATGAAAAAAAATAGAAAAATAGGGAACATATAATATATATATTGAGGGGTGTTTTAATTAGCTATTAGCTATTAATTAAATAACATAATATTAAATTAATTAATATATAAAATAGGAAGGCAAGCTATTAAGAAAAAGATTTAAAAAAAACAGGATTTAATAATGCTCCGTAATAAAATACAATTTACTGCAACTTAAGATGTGTTTCTTCTAGCAAGAAAGACGAACAAGTAAAAGTTCCAAATATTTTAGAACTTATTTAAAGGATGGCTTCTTTACAATCTAATTAGGGAAACTTTACTGCCCTTTGTTCAGAAAAAAGAAAAATATTCTTTTGACCTTTGGGTTTATGATCGAGTTCCGGAAAACCCCCTTTTCGGTCTCTTTGTTTAAATGAATAAAATATTCCGCATGTGGTTTCTCAATGTTTTAAAAGGCAGAACATAAGTTTCTGGGTTTAACCCTTCATTAAATAAACAATAGTTTTCAAATTAACTAGGCCTAAAGTAATATTATATTGATTATAATATAATTCACAAAACAAAATTACATTGTAATACATTTCTACTTTTAGTTCAGAGATCTTTTAAAACATTACCTTTATATAAAATATTAAAAAAAACACATAATTCTTAAGTTTATTCATATAAATTTGTTATTTAATTATCATTTTTGGCTTAATTTTAAATTTTCATTCTTCATTTATGGCACTGACAAAAAGGTTTCAATTTATATATTTTCCCTCATACAGCACCTGTAATGTGAATAAAAATTAAATCAAATATTCTAGTTTGTTATTTTAATCAGATTTTTATTTTGTACATACCTGGATAAAATTTCTTTAGATATCTTGTGCATTGTATTAGTAGAGAATTGGGATTTGTCAGATTCCACTTTTCGGACATTTTACAACTTAAAATTAATTTTCTTATGTTTGTTTCCTTTTAAGAGACCTAATTTAATAAAAGTTTAATTTAATAAATCCCTATTAACTCCAATTAAATAAAAAAGTCAAAGTCAAAATACTTACGAATGAAATGACAGTTCGAGGTTATGCCACATCTTACTTATTTCCTTTTTTTACTTCTTATTACATAGTAATTGCGCTAAAATCTCATCGTTATATTGTTCAAATAATTAGTCGATAACACAAATAAGGGTGCAAAACTCTATATATGCAAAGTAAAATTAAATAAATGCCAAGAAATGAATCGCACACAAATAAACGCATTGCTTTTCTATGGGCGAGTGGTGGGAGGGAGCCGCCATCCAATCAGAATCGGGTACACCAAAAACTTCGGAAATGGGACTATGGAACTACCTTGTCTATTCGAAGTACCTTGTGAAAATCTATTCCAGTTAAAATTTGTAAATATTTAGTTAAATTTCTTTGAAAGAGATTTAATTGCTTTTAAAATGCCTGTTTTAATGGTTTCTTGAAATTGCCATTAAAAGAGATTTCCCGTTATTAGCTTGAAATTTAGTTCTTTTACCAATAAATTTAATGAATTTCAAATGAAATATCAAAAAATGTGGGTTAAGGGAATTACCCAAAAAATGATTAATCTCTCGATACTCTAATTTTATACTCAAGCTTGTAGACGTCTCGAGAATTTTAAATAAAATTGGCCTTCAAATATTAGTACTTTACTAATGTACATTTTTAATTTTTTTCGATTTTCTCAAAATTAACATTTTGAAACATATCAGCTAGTAGATTTGATTAATTTTGTCCTTCAAAACTTTCTTGCTTTTCAATAAAAAAAAAAATATTTTTGCATTTGTTTTAAATATTATTAACCATAAAAACCCGAATGTTCCTGCCTGCTTAATGCCAAACCGAAAAGTCCTTTGAAAAAACAAACCCTTCTCTTCCCAAAAATTCCTGGTAGTTCGCCACTATGGTTATACATAGGTAGGTATCATTTATAGTTTAATCTGAAGTTTAATATTTTACTAACCTTGCCGATAACCTTTGCCCCCCCCCCCTGGACCAGACCTATTTAAATAGATAGAAAACTCAAATAGCTTAGAGAAAAATAGTAACTAAATTTCGGCACTGAAATAACTTCTCTACAAAGTCTTCTTTGTATATAGTTTCGAAACTTCGTTTCAAAATTCGTTCAAGTTGTTTAGATCTCTAGGGGGTAGAGACTTTCAGACGGATTAGCGAATTATATATAAAAAACCTCTATATAAGTTAATAAACTCATTCTTTATATATTTTTCAGATAATAAATTTGGAAAAAAGTATCCACGAAAACCAGATCAACTTTACAACTATAGAGAGTAAATTGGATAAAATGATGGAAGAAAATAAAAAATTGGTATGTATTAATAAAAATAAAAAAAATTATATACCGGAATTTGTTTTAACTCTAACATACAGTTGTGTTTTGTATGAACACTTTCGATATATGGTAAAATATTTTTTTTTTTTTAAATAAAAAATTAAAAAAAAATACCACTTGTTTTGTAGTTCAAATTTAATTGTAGATCTTCAGTCCTAAATTTATTATTTTCAAATACGATACGAAAAATTAATTATCATTTATTAATATTATTATTTTATTTTTCAGGATAAAAAAAAGCACGGTTGTTTTGAAAAAATCTTAAAACATATCAAGATTATTATTGAAAATCTAAAATCTTTTGATGCTGAGGTAAAATAAAAATATTTTAAAATACCATTAAGTGGATTTTTTTTTTAATTAAAATTTTTTATTTATAAAGTATTATTGATTATCAAAAAAGCCGTAGGGAGGCCTGGCCGTATATTAAAGTGGAAGAGATGCGGAATTTTTTTTTTAAATTTGTTTTAAGGACTTTTAGGGGCATATGAGACCTTTTATACCTCCGGATCTATATAATTAAATAATAAATATATTAGCGAATTGGATACCAATCATATGATGAAAAAAACCTTAAAACAAATTTAAAAAAAAAAAAAAATTCCGCATCTCTTCCACTTTAATATACGACCAGGCCTCCCTGTGCCTTTTTTTGATATTCAATAATACTTTATAAATAAAAATTTTTAATAAAATAAATATCAATTAAAAAAAATATATATATAAAATATATATAAATGTTTAAGTAAAAATTATTTAGAATATGTGAGGTTTCACTAAGTTGTAAATGAAAGAAATATTGAATTTCTAACTCGATATATTTCGGGCTATTAACCCATCTTCAGGAGTGCATACATGTGACTGAGTGAATAAAAGAGAGTAGATGCTACCAGGCTCAAGTAGGAGGGGCTTAGATAGGAGTGGAGGGAGGAGTTGGGGACATTTGTGATTTCTTTCATTTACAACTTAGTGAAACCTCACATATTCTAAATAATTTTTACTTATAAATATGTTTCACGGAAAACCTACACCACTTTCCCTCCAAACTATAGATAATTATGTTGACGAATAACGATCAAATAACTTGAATATTTTTTTATTTTGAAATTCCTATCGGGATTTTTATTAACTTTTTTTATTAATTTTCCAACCCAAAAGGGTTTTTTATTTTTTCATCTAATATTAATTTTATTTTTTTTAGGTGGAAAAGTTGTCAGAGAAGTTATTAAATAAAATCGATCCACTCGACTCCGTAAATATTTGGGATGCAGCAGCTAAAGGTTATTTAATGGGAGTAAAATATTGGCTAACTAAAGATGAGTCTCAAATTGACGAATATGATCCAAAAGAAGGTCATACTCCTTTACAAAAGGCCTGTATGAAAGGCCATCTAGACATAGTGAAGTATTTGGTCGAGAAGAAAGTAGACATTAATAAAAAAGTGCTACATAATTTACTAACTCCATTACATTTCGCATGTTATTCTGGTTATATAAAAATTGCTGAATATTTAATTGAACATAAAGCCGATTTGAACGCGCCTGATATACAGAATGAAACGCCTCTACATTGGGCAGTATACAGGGATGATATAAATTTGGTCCATCTTTTAGTAGAAAAAAGAGCTCATATAAAAGTAGAAAATTGTCAACGGATGACACCATGTGGTAAAGCATATTTATTAAAAAAAATGAATGTTTATGAATATTTAAAAAAAAGAATGAATCTACATGAAATAATTTCCAATGTTCTAAGAAAAGAAGGAATTATTGATTAAAGATTTTTGTTTTGTTTTCATTTTAGAATTGTAATTTCTTAAAATAAAATTGTTTTCAAAATAATTAATTAATTTTTATTATGAATATATGGACCGTTTATTTTGAAAGTGGTGTAAGTCCATTTTAAAAAAAAATGAGATATCACATAGTTTATGCTTAAATTAATGTAAATTTTCTATGTATAACTAGCTAGTGCTAAATTTCTCAAAAATTTCCCATATTTTGTACAATTGAAAATTGGTCGGTAAATAGATATTTTAATAAACAGATATGTTAACCTTTCATTTTCTCGAAACAATGGACTTATACCAATTTCAAAATAAACGGTCCATATCCTAGTATATCTCTTTTCCAATAAACTCGCATTCTATAATTATGTACAGTATCTACTCGGAAAAAACTTTTTTTAATTTTAAAATTTGGATTCAGATTCTTTTAGTGTAGAATATTTTACATAACTCATTATGTTTCAATTTTTCAATTCAAAAAAATTCCTATATTAGGCCTAAATCTAATATGGGGATTAGGGTTTGGAAAAAACCAGAAAATTTTGAAAACCGGTTTTTCAGTTTTTTACAAAGCGGAAAACCGGTAAACCGGTTTTTTTCAACATCTGAATCTATTTAGAACGCACCACCATTTTTGGAAGCAAAAAATACATAAATATATGGGAGACTTTGGGAATTAATAAGTCAAAAATTGTAGGAATTTCGGGACCCGAGTATTTTTTCTGGATTATCCATAAAATCTTCTATAAGAGTGCAAAATTTCGTCATTTCAACGAAAAGTTGATCAAACAGAGCGAGACAGACTGACGGACAGACAGACAGACACTCCGCTATCATACTTATAACAATTTTTTTTTTTTATTTTTTTTTTGTGGGTGAGTGGCGACATTCTTATATCTGCGGGGGTCAATGTAGTTACGCCTCTGATATTTACAAATTTAATTTCAGCTTGGTAAGATCTATGAATTTGCTGGCCGAATGAAGAAAGCAATTCAATTAAAACTACTATAAGAAGAAAATTCATATTTTTAGAATGAAGAAAAAATTCCCTCCAAGCCTGCACGAAATAAATGAGGAATGACTAAAGAGAACATTTATATGCATCTCGCTTATTTCATTTCTTTCATTCTTAAAATATTTTTATGAAATTTAATATTTTAATTTCCTTCTTCCTCTTTTTCCAAGGGAGAAGAATCAAGATAAAGTAAAACATTAAAAAGAAATTAGTTTCACGCATTCAATAAAAAAAAAAGTATTGTTTTTATTAAAAAAGATTAGTACAACACAGCGCCTGTGGGAACGAAAAGAGCTGGGAGATTGAAATTTTATATTTAAGTTAGATACCCCCCCCCCCCCCGGCTCGTTACGTTTTGAACAAAATTGGTTAAAGCGTACTAGTACTCGCTCAGACGACCACGAGCTGCCCGACCAGGGACAGGCAGTCTTTCTGCTATTTAACGAGGTTGAAATTTTATACAGTAGTTAAGTTAGCTACCCTCCCGGACACTCAAAATAAGCTTTTGAATAAAATCGGCCAAAAAGTACTAGTACTTTACTGATTGATGCACTTTTTTAGTTTTTTTAGATTTTCTCAAAATTCGCTACACCAAAATTGTTTAAAATTCAAAAATTAATTATTTTTTAGATGCTCTTTAAAAAGTATATTCTCATTTTGCCCTTGAAGTGTTTTGAAGGACACTTTACTCTTGTACTTTATAGAAAAAAGTTAAGTTTTTTTCAGTTTTTTTGATTTTCTCAAAATTAGCTCCACCGAAATTAATTAAAAATTCAAAAATCAACTATTTTTTAGATGCTCTTTAAAAAATATATCAGTGAAATTTTTCGTGAAAATTGTTTGAAGTACACTTTACTGATGTAGTAGTTCAGATTTTTCCTTCCATAGAACCAAGGGCGGATACAAGGGGGGGGGGGGGTAAAGAGGATAATTACCTCCCCTGAGATATGAAAAAAATACTTTTTTTCGAAAAAAAATTTATTTTTAATGTAAAATTTTAAAAATTTATACTTAAAAATTTGTTTTGCATTTATATTCTGGCAAACAAGTATAGAATGCGCCTTTAAATTTTCGAAATTAAGAAAAAATAGTGTGCTGTGCGACCAGTCACACCAGATTACCTTCCCCCCCCCCCCCCGAGAAACACCTCTGGATCCGCCCTTGCATAGAACCAATGTTAAATCACTATGGGGATTTGCATGTTAATTTCGATTTAAAAGGGGGTCCCTTTGGAACTTTTTATACATAAAAAAAAAATTTCCAATGCTTATGAAATGTATTTATTTAGGATTCTCTATTGTGTATAAATTATTCAAATTTTGAAAAATAACCAGAGTTTATTCCAAATATGAAATTTATCGAAAATTCATTATTTAAGTGACTTATTTCATTAAAGTAAGATTAAAAATATTATTTTAATAAATTAATCAAGAAAACAAAAGATAAGAGTATTTTTAAATCGAATTATAGTTTTTATTTTTTATTTTTTGTTTCCCTAATTTTGCCCAAGAGTGGATACGGTATATCGACGGTGTGACAAGCAGAGAACCCAAAGTTCAATTACCGGAGATAAGAAAAAGTTGTGTGCTGTGCAACCAGTCACCCCAGTCCTTCCAATTGCGCATGTGTTAAATAAAATTAATTCCTTTTCATTAGTATCCATGTTCCAAGTTGTTTTATCAATTGAATTTGAGTTCTCATTTAAAATTCAATTTTGTTTTTGTGAAATATATAAAATAACAACGATGAGTAAAAAAAGCAGGCAAGATGAAAAAAATC
This sequence comes from Euborellia annulipes, assembly GCA_023213315.1. Lineage (NCBI taxonomy): Eukaryota > Metazoa > Arthropoda > Insecta > Dermaptera > Anisolabididae > Euborellia > Euborellia annulipes. The sequence continues at coordinate 63,234 of JAKCPI010012828.1, read as the reverse complement.
AAATGAAATATAACAAAATCAAAGACACTTTAAGAGGAATATCAGAGATCACAAAAACATCACAGGTATGAAAATAAGAATAATGTTTCTTTTGATTTTTTTGGGACTTGTTCACGGAAAAAGAGTAGGATATTTCGGAGAACCCTGCTTAGAATTTTTTATTATCTATTTTTGAATTTATGGAATATTGAACGGAACTTTATTTAACTATAGGCTAATTTATTATCTCTTTTTGGAGCCATTTTCAAGAGTATGGGATTAGGGGGGAATTGTTGGGGTGGTTTGTTTACGGGGTCGCAGTCTTGCGGGTCCCCACCCCAATCAATCTACTAGCCAAACCAATAACACCTCGACTTAGGGAGGCAGATAGAGGCCCCGTAGTCAACCTAAACCAAACCCCGTAGTCAACCTAAACCGAACACAAACACAATTATACACACCCAACCTTCCTCCAGTTGTCGGAAACCAAACCACGCCCCTGAGGCATCCACCAAATTGACCTGGGGACCAGCAAGACTGCGACCCCGTAAACAAACTACCCCAACAATTCCCCCCTAATCTCATACTCTTGAAAATTCCTAGATTAATTCTTTCCAGGGGCCTTGTACCCGGAGAGTGATACGGGGAGCACAATAGATCTTTTTGGGGCTTCCCCAGAACATAAAATCAATCAATCAATCAAAAAATTTCTCGATCAGTGAGGTGTGACGAACGATTTTTTTTTTTTTTTAATTTAATTTAAGTTTTTTTTTGGCATCTGAGGCCATTTAGATCCCGTCCCTATTTACATTTCAAATGAAAGGATATATATATGCCAAATTTTTTAAGTTATTTCTTACTTAATTCTTAATTTTTTTAGGATGAAGGAGTACCAAATCTTGCTGAAAAATATATTTCAGATTATAATATAGTAAGTGAAAAAAAATATATTAAATAATTAAAAATGTATTCTAAGATTGATCTAAATAAAATATTTTTTTCTTTTTTTAGCAACGATCAAATTCCACTAAAATACAAGATATTTTGGAACAAATGAGTAAAATTGTAAGTAATTAAATTGAATTTTTTTTTCTAAATAAAATAGGCTATTATTGGTTTGATTAGATAGCTACTGGGAAGAAACCAAGTCAAGTAACACCCATTCGTTTTCTACGTATGACCATTTTATTGTTATTATAATAGATGCAAATCTTTTTTGAACCACTCAAAACAATGAAATAATCACATGTATTAACATAGGTGATCTTTGACTTGATTCTTTGAAAAATATGGAGTGATAGCCTATAAAAATTCAGGTTATATTTATCACGAATGTGTTTATTAAAGTTTTTGTGGTTTGAATGATTATTAATAGGGGAATTTTTAATTTTGTATTAATTATTTATTAAAAACACAGCACACAACTTTCTCTTTCCTTTGGTAATCGAAAGTTGTGTTCTGTGCTTGTCACACCAGATTTTTTTGTGTCGAGATATATTTAGTTTACAACAGTACGGTATATTTGAATTCAAGATGTGAAATTTATCAACATGGGATAATATTTATATTAGGTTACAATGGCAACCATTTCTGTTATTTTTCCTATGAACTAAAGAGTTAAGTGGTCTTCTTAAGAAAATGAGAATATATATTTTAAAGAGCATTTAAAATAATTGATTTTTGAATTTTAATCTAAATCATTGGAGCGAATTTTGAGAAAATCTAAAAAAACTGAAAAAGTGCATCAGTAAAGTACTAGTACTCGGTTGAAATTTTATATTTAAGTTAGGTACCACCCTGACACTCAAAACAAGCTTTTGAATAAAATCGGCCAAAAAGTTCTAGTACTTTACTAATGCACTTTTTCAGTTTTTTTCGATTTTCTCAAAATTCGCTCCACCAAATTTGTTTAAAATTCAAAAATTAATTTTTTTTTTTAGATGCTCTTTAAAAAGTATATTCTCATTTTGCCATTGAAATCTTCTGAAGACCACTTTACTCTTGTACTTAATAGAAAAGATAGGAGAAATGGTTGCAATGGTTACAGAATATAAATATTTTTTCCCATACTTATAAATTTTACATCTTGAAATTCGAATGTACCGTACTGTCGAAAACTAAATATTGGGTTGATGCATAATTATCCGGCGTTTATATCGGCGCGTTTTTCATCAGTGAAAAGTAGCGTTTTTGTTTTATTATTTTTGTATGAAAATAATCTTCTCTATTGTTTCAGAAAAATGCGTGTCGTAAACCATAGTCATAATTGCCATATTACAGTATGTTCTACCCTTTCGAGAAAGGATGGAAAGCAGCACAGTCATTTCGCGATCTCAATGAACTTTTTGGCAAAGGAACAATCAGCGAAAGTCAGTGTTTGGGAGTGGTTTGTCCGTTTCAAATCAGGTGATGCCAGCTTGAAGGATAAGCCAGGAAGAGGTGGGCCATCAGAATTCGACGATCAAGCAGCCGTGGAAGAGGACGAGAGCCTGACAACACGAATGCTGGCTGAAGACTTCAATCCGACAACAACAGAGCCGATCGCGTTCGAATTTTCAATTAGTTACTGCAGCGAAACGAACAAACACCATTTTTGAAGAATATTGTCACTGTAGATGAGTCATGACTTCTCTTCAAAAACATCAAAAGAAAGGTTTGCGTTGCGCCAGGTGTTTCTCCCAAAGGAATACCGAAACATGTCCACTGTAAGAAGGCTATGTGGTGTGTGTGGTGGTACAAAAAGTTCAAAAAAAGATCGTTGAGATCGCTGCTTCCATCCTTTTTCGAAGTGGTAGAGCAATATGACTATGGTTTTCGACACGCATTTTTCTGAAACAATAGAGAAGATTATTTTCATACAAAAATAATAAACAAAACGCTACTTTTCACTGATGAAAAACGCGGCGGTATAAGTGCCGGATAATTATGCATCAACTCAATATATGTCGACGCAAAAAATCTGGTGTGACAGAGCACAGTACACAACTTTCTTTAGCCGAAGGGTAAGAGAAAGTTGTGTGCTGTGCGGCCAGTTATACCAGATCTTTTTTTAGGTTTTGGCTGAAGAGGTAAAAGTCCATTTTGAAAAGCCTGATTATAATAAAGTCGTCGTATCTATGGATATTTTTCACGATAAAATTATCGATTTGGTAAGATATTATTATTCATGTCAATAATTTAGTAGTCAATTATTAATACTAGGCCTATTTTTTTTTAGTATTCGGAAAACCATGAATATTGCATGAAACTTTTAGAACGTTTGAACAAAATTTATGAAGATTTAATGCAAACAAAAGAAGTAGTAAGTATAGTAATTTATAAAACGTTCCATTTAAATTTAAAAATTTAATGAAATGTTTGTAGATATAGTTGATAAAGGACAAAGGAGTTCGAGCCTCTATATTAAATAAAAACTCTCACGTTTCGGCTTTATTCTACTAATGCCATCATCAGTCAATTAGAGAGTATTAATGTATAGAGTTGTTATATTCAAATATTTTTTTTATATAACATTATATGGTATCAGGGGCGCCGGAACGAATTTGACTCAGGGGGGGCAAAAAAATTTTTTTTAGAAAATTAAAATAATTTAATGTTTAAATAGTATAAAACAAAACAAATCTTCTATAAAACTTTAAAAATTTTAAATAAAACCTAGATTTTAAGAAAATTAAAATTTTAAAAAATTTGGTAGTGATTTTATCAAAAATTTTTGGAAAAAATTTGGAAAAAAATGAATTTCTTACCCTTTTAATTTTTTTAATTGAGAAGATTTTATTTTTCAAAAGTAAAAATATATCATTTTTAAAAATAAATGAAATAAAAAGAAATTTTGCCCTCCTCTGCCCCCCTGTAGGATGCCAGGGGGGCAATGTACCCTTGCCCCCCCCCCAGTTCCGGCGCCTATGTATGGTATTAATATATAAATAATGTCTTTCTGTATGCTTCCAGTCATTCAATACGTGTGTATCGCGTGTATCTTATCTAACAGCTTGGTTTAATCTTTAATGCTGACATATTTTAATGAAACGTCAATGACTGGAAGCAGACAAAATGACATATTTATTTAGCAGGGGTGGCCAAGCTCCTTTATAGTACGAGCCATTTTCCAAAATTTGAAATTTTTCGCGAGCAAAAAATGGTATGCAAAAAATGTTTTACAGAAATTATATTTATAAATTACAATTACATTTTAAAGAGCATCTAAAAAATAATTGATTTTTGAATTTTAATCAAGCGAATTTTGAGAAAATCGAAAAAAACTGAAAAATAACAACAGTAAAGTACTAGTACTCTTTGGGCGATTTTGATTAAAAGCTTATTTTCACTCCTCAGGGAGTAACCGAACTTAAATACAAAATTTCCATCCTCCTATCTCTTTTTGTTCTTGAGATATTTTGTTCACAGACAAACCATGTTCCGAAAACCTCTTTTTCGGACTAAGGGGACCTCAAAATCGATCAAAATCCTGATATCGAATTTTTGACATGAATTCAATAACTTTCTCTCTATATATATTATCTTATATAGAGGTAAGAGAAAGTAAAAATCGAATTTTTTCAATCAAAATTTAGTGTACTCATACATACCAGGGTTCATACATACAAATACAAAATTCAAATAATAAAATGTGTATCACGAACAATTCTTTTTATTATTTGCATTAAAAGAAAGAAGATTCTGAAGATTTCTTCCCCTATAGGGAGGGATATTTTAATTTGAACATTTGCTGTGAAAGATTGTTTTTTTTTCTTATTTTGGGCTTCCTCCTCCCCTCATAGCCCATCTCGCCCATATCTTTACCTAAAAAAAAAAAATATTAGTTTCCATATTTTGATTTGATCACTTAATGAAAATTTACTTACTTTTGAAAGTTTGTTGCTTTCAAAATTAATCTTAAAGACTTCTTTTTTTATTAGCACTTCACTTCATTTTATAAAATATAAGTGTGTTATTATAAAAACAAAAAATAGAAAAATTCATTTTAAAAATTAGTTCGCGAACAGATTTAATATAAAAATTCAGAAAAAATTGTCAAATTTGATCACCCATCAAAAGTTCAAATAAACAGTGGTGTACCGAACCCCTAAAGGGCAAATTCCTGAAGGGGCGCTTTTAATTTATATTTACTTACTCTGTATATTAAAAGCTCCAAAAGAACAAAATTCGATGAGTTGATGCCAATAGATGATAATGATACACTCTTAAGCCAAAATGTCCCTTCTTTTATTTGCTTATGTTTTTATTTAACCAAAATGGAAACAAGAACATCAAGGAAATACAAGTCATCTGAAAAATATAAAATTTGAATTAGTTTTGCTCATATTATTTATGTATGTATATGGAATATACTTACTAGTTGAAATTTCGCGTAATATTTAATCGTGAAGACTTATTTTTCTTTCAAATACAACAAAAACAAAATTCGGAAAGAAATTCAAAAAGAATTTAAGCAAAAATAATGTGTTTCGCGAACAATTCTTTTTATTATTATTCGCATTAAAAGGAGTATGCCAAATTTCAAAAAAAGAATTGAGATTTATAATCCGAAAAACCCTAAGTCGGGAGTCTGAAGAAATCATATCAGTGAGAATGAACGTGATTTTTTGGATTACGAGTAAACGAGAGACCAGGGGGCTTCAAGAAAGAGATCCTACCTAGCCTAATTAAAGATACGAACGAATTGTAAGTGTATATACCCGGTCCCCACCATCAGATCGGCGGGGCCCTCGGGCCTGTCCCTGGCCAAAGGGTATGCGTTATTTACATCCAGGCTATCCCTGGAAAAACGACATCCCTCCCTGACTCTCGTTTACCCATAGAGCCACCTCAAACCCACCCTCAAAGATACAAAAACATAACAGATTCCCTTTGCGCTTTTCGCAAACACAAGACACTTGAGAACCTGGGCCTCAATCTTTCAATCAGATCTTATGGATCAAATCAACGAGAATATATTACATTTTACCTATCTGTGGATCCTAAATACAAAGACAATCAAGGGAGCCTTACAAAACGAACTAGCTAAAGATTAAAGACACCTGAAGCTAATAACAACGACGAATCTCCAACACAAGCCTAAATTGAAGAATATTCTCGTTGATTTCCCCACTCTTAGCTTCATGGGCAGAAACTGCAGGTCCAAAAATAAAATCCCTATCGTTGGCATGGTGCATTCCTCCCCCGCCCTCTATATTTAAACTAATAAACTACAATTAAGGTGTGAAAATGAATTTTCAAATTATAGAAACATAAAAGTGAATACATTTAAATTTGTATTCGTATATAAATCACACCTTAAGTTCTAGGTACCAAGTTGATGATGTCCCTCGGTGCAGGAGAGAGAGGCATCCTCTCCCCCGATGCAGGTGGGGAGGAAGTCTAATCTAATTTTTATTAAAATTAAAAAAAAATTAAGTTATATTTTTAGCAAAAAATTTTTATAAAAAATTATATCAAATTTTTTAAAAACTTTAAAGAAATTCAAATTTAATTAAAAAATTATAAATGAAAATTTTAAATTTAATTAAGAAATTAGAAATGAAAATTTTAAAATGCAAATTAATTAAAAGTGAAAATTATGTTATTTATAATTTATTCATTAAAACGATTATTTCTGAAAATTATCTTTTAACAAAAATATATTATTGATTATTTTAAAAAAAGAGCTAATTCTATTTCGGGTCAGCTGAAAATAAAACAACATCCTAAAAAAAGCTAATCTAATCTACCCCCTTCAAAATTCTTGCACCATGCAATTATTACCTTTGATACCCTCTCGGAGATCTGTAAAAAAAAAAGAAAAAAATTCATTAGAAACAGATTAATTAATTTATGATATATTCGGCTTATTAGATGTATGTATATGTGTCAAGGGCGGATACAAGGGGGGGGGGGGGTAAAGGGGGGTAATTACCCCCCTGAGGTTTGAAAAAAAATACTTTTTTTGAAAAAAAAAATGTATTTTTATGTAAAATTTTAAAAATTAATACTTAAAAATTTGATTTATATTTATATTCTGGCAAACAAGTACAGAATGCGCCTTTAAATTACCGAAATTAAGAAAAAAATGTGAGCTGTGCGACCAGTCACTCCAGATTAGATTACCCCCCCCCTCCCCGAGAAACACCTCTGGATCCGCCACTGATATGTGTGTGGATAGGAGGGTATGTGTTACCACCAGAGTATGAAATATTTACCTCTCGGGGCATTGAAGGTCACTCGAAGCTCCAAGCAGTCGTCGTCGCACTCAGCTTCTCAGCATCACTTGCACGGGCGAAACACGAACACACACACACACACACACAAATCTGCAAAAGAAAACATCTTTTAGAATATCATTCTCATATCAAAAGGGGGGGGGGGGGGGGGGGGGGGGGGGGGGGGGGGGGGGGGAGGGGGGGGTTTTTTTTTTTTTTTTTTTTGGGTGGTGATGTTTAATTATCACCCTCCCCCCCCCCCAAAAAAAAATTTTAAAAAAACCTAAACCCCCCCCCCCCCCCCGGGCGCGCCGCCGCCAAAAAAAGAGATATTTTAATTATTTTTTTTTTTTTTTTTATTTTTTTCCTTTTTTTTTTGCGCCCCGGGGGCGCCCCGGTGCCAAAAGGGGGGATTTTTTTATAATTTTTTTTATAAAAAAAGGGGGGGGGGGGCCGGGGGGGGGGGGGGGGGGGGCCCCCCCCCCCCCCCCCCCCGGTACGCCACTGATCAAAAGATAATTTGGAAATTTTCATTTAAATTAATTATTAAAAGTCTGAACTTCGTGGTATCACTTGTAGATATTTTAAGTAATATTACATTCTCTTGACAAATAATGCAAATAATTTGTATTAATAAAAAGGGTCAAGATGGCAAGGTTGATCCCGGCCGAAATGTTTCAATAAAGATTGTTTATTACCAAATAAAAACTCAATTAATTGGCTGCATCTCCTTCCCTATTAAAAGTAAAAATGATTTGCAATCGTCTAGTTCCTGTATTAGCTAGATTAGTTGAGTTAATTAATCCCTATATCCATGGGCGTACCCAGCGAGGGGCAGAGGGGGCAGCTGCCCCCCCTCCCCTAGAAGCAAGAAAAAAAAATTAAATGCTTATAAAGTGATGAAACGAAACAAAATTAGATAGGACGATGGCGACGGGGACTCGTTAGGACTCGAGGGTTTTTATGCCTTTAATTCGAAGGCTTTTCTCCTCTATATAATAAAAAAAAGCTATGTCACAATCTGGAAGGCCATGATCTGCTCCCCCCCCGGACGACCATGTTCTGCCCCCCTCTAGATTTGATCCTGGGTATGCCCTTGCCTATATCTATAATTATGTCTATAATTATAATGTATACAGGGGCGCCGGAACGAATTTGAATCAGGGGGGGAGGGGGGCAAAAAAAATTTTTAGAAAATTAAAATTTAATTTCTTAACTTAAAGTTTAGGAGAAATGCCATTTTTTTGAGGAGTCTAGCCTGAACTGGATAGCCATCAAACGACGCCATGTGGCGTCTGATGTGGGAACGAATAATTAAAAATTTTGACTCAGAGGATGGTTACACTATGCACACAAAATTTGGTGTGATAAACACAGAACAAAAGTATCAATTACTGAAGGTAAGAGAAAGTTGTGTGATGTGCTATTATACTATATTTTTATTTTTATAATATTTAGATGCATTTGTGTGTAAGTGTGAAGGGGTTGAGGGGGGTGTATGTGTTACTAGATTGTGAAATATTATTGTACTTACTCTTCGGGGCAGTGAAGGTCATCCAAAGTTCCTTGAAGTGCTTGAATTCAGTTAAAAAATTCCAATTGCACCGGAGAAACACGAATCTGAAAAAAAAGAACATATTTTAGAATCTCTCTTATCAAACGGTATCAAAAGAATTTGGAAAGAAAATTTATATTTATGTCGAATGAATGAAATTAAAATGTAAAAAATATATTATAAATTAACTTTTATTTGATGAATATATATAAAAAGTAATGAGTCTTATTTCTAGTAACTTGTATTCTCTTGGCCTAACTGAAACGGAGGGAAAAATCGCTGAGCTACAAGCTACTATAACTTCTAAGTTATAAAGTATCATCAAGCTCGATCCCGCCACTCGCGAGCCCTTGTTAGGTATTGTATGTAATTATTATTAATAAGAGGGAAGAAATGAGAGATTGCAGCTAAGGTTTTTTTTCTTTTTTATTCAATTCACACAGGTGACGTTTATGTTCCGTGTTTGAACCATCTTCAGAGCTCAAACAAGGAACTGAAACGTCAACTGCGTGAATAAAAAAAGAAAAATCTTAGCTGCAATCTCTCATTTCTTCCCTCTTATTAATAATATAACATCACAGCTATAAATTGTTTTGTGTTATTGTAAGGTTTCTATTTGAAAAAAATAAATATCAATGGGAGAAGCCCACCGAAAGCGGACAACGCAGCTAGTCGGTTTTCACTAACTTGGTATCTTTTTATTTTTATTTAGATCTTATAAAAAAATAATTTAATCTAGAAGAAAGAGGCCGCCACATGCGGGCCCTTGTTAGGTATTGTATGTAAGGTTCCTATTTGAAAAAATCTGGTGTGACTCGCACAGCACACAACGTTCTCTTACCTTCGGTAATCGAAAGTTGTGTACTGTGCTTGTCACACCAGATTTTTTGTGTCGACATATATTTAGTTCCCGACAGTACGGAACATTTGAATTCAGATGTAAAATTTATAAGTATGGGAAAATATTTATATTTTGTTACCATGGCAACCATTTCTCCTATCTTCCCCTATGAAATACAAGAGTAAAGTGGTCTTCAGAAGATTTCAATCGCAAAATGAGAATATACATTTTAAAGAGCATCTAAAAATAATTGATTTTTGAATTTAAAAAAAAATCGTTGGAGCAAATTTTGAGAAAATCGAAAAAAACTGAAAAAGTACATCAGTAACGTACTAGTAATCTTTGGCCGATTTTGATTAAAAGCTTATTTTCCGGTCCCGGGGGTGTTTAAGTTAAATATAGAATTTCAACCTCGTAGCTCAATTCCTTCATGCTTAAAATTGAACACAGACACACCCACCCCACCCACCCACCCCACAGACAGACCATGTCGCGAAAACCACTTTTTGGATTCAGGGGACCTCAAAACGAAGATCCATCAAAATCTCGACATCGAATTTTTGACATAATCCAATACTTTGTCTCTATATATATATATACATATATACATGGTAAGAGAAAAAAAAATAAATATCAATGGGAGAAGCCCACTGAAAGCGGGCAACTCAGCTGGTCGGTTTTCACTAATTTTGTATATTTTTATTTTTATTTAGATCTTATAAAAATAATTTAATTTAGAAGAGGCCGCCACACGCAGGCCCTTGTTAGGTACCTATTGTATGTAAGGTTCCTATTTGAAAAAAATAAATATCAAAGGGAGAAGCCCACAGAAAGCGGGCAACTCAGCTGGTCGGTTTTCACTAATTTTGTATATTTTTATTTTTATTTAGATCTTATAAAAAATAATTTAATTTAGAAGAAAGAGGCCGCCACACGCGGGCCCTTGTTAGGTATTGTATGTAAGGCCCCTATTTGATAAAAAATAAATATCAATGGGAGAAGCCTACCGAAAGCGGGCAACTCAGCAGGTCGGTTTTCATTAATTTAGTATATTTTAAATTTGATTTAGATCTATTTAATCTAGGGTTGAGTTGTATCCCTTGGATTGGATGTCATCCACCACTGCATATAAATGAATAGATTATCCCCTATCCTTGATTATTAGGCCTTCTAATCCAGGGACAGAAAAATTAAAAAGATGGCTTTCAATTTTAGATGAATATAATATCCGCATATAATAAAACGTAGAGAGAATAAAGTAGCCGATCTTTATTAAAAAATGACAGTAAATAACAAACTAAAGGTCGAAATTTGCCCGACTAGGTGCCCACCGAAGACGGGCGATGCAGCTAGTTAAGTTTAGATTAAAAAATACGAGAATCAAATCAGCCAATTATCAAAGTCTTATATGGCCTAAGTTGCCGAAAGACTGTGTGTATGTGTGTGTGAATGTGAGTGTGAATGGGAAAAAATGTGAGTGTTAAAAAAAAAAAAAAAAAAAAAAAAAAAACAATTGCATTGAGATGGAAATAAATATACTATATACTACAAGAATATTCCTATCCTTTGGTGAATTGGCCTATAGGGCTACTACATGTTTGTATAATCCATATGCTGATCTATGCTATGTTATTATTTTATTAGTCAGCCCATCCAACAAACTTGTCCTGACCTGCATACTGACCCTTGCAAGACAGTCAAGCAGAGAGAGAGAAATCAATTACTCTCCTTTTATTATTTGTCTTTAAATATTTTATAAAATTAATAAAATTAAATCACTCCTCGCCTAGAAACAAGCTTCGGACCACCTGGATATATAATCATTTGAATATATTTTTATAAAATCACAATCACCGCCTGGCAAGACCGCATTTATATATAATAAATAAAATTTTTTGTGGATGCATTTACATTTCTAATATTCAAAATAATAAACCAAGTATTAATGAACGAGGAGAAATGAAATTTACCTCAAATGTCGTAGAAGTTTAGAAGAAACGCGAATTTTTTGCCGCAGCCCAACTTGGACACGTCTGCTCCCAAGCGACGCCATTCACCAAATGAGGGATAAAATTTTTTTAACACAGAAGATGCTTACACTATCACTGCCCCCACTCTACTGAGGGCTCTTTGACTTTGCTATTAAATATAAAGGAATCTTTTATCATTGACTTAGCATATAGACTCGAATTGAAGCTGGCCTATGGAGTTTGGTAGCCAATGGCGTGCCACCTTCAGGCTAGAGCCTCCGAGAGTGGGGGAGAGGTGGAGTGGGGACGGAATCCTCTACTAATAGATAATTGGCAACGAACCAAATTATTTCAATTAGAAAGAATATAAATTATTAGAAAATAATTTTAAATGGGGAATTTAAAAAAAAAAATCATTTTAATTTAAAGGGAAAATAAAAATCATCTCTTTAAAAAAAGATATATATTTGAAACAGATAGCCAATTTTTACTTTCTCGAAATGGTTGCTATGGTAACAAAATATACATTTTTTTATGTTTATTGCTTTCTCTTACCTCTATATATATGTTATATAGAGAGAGAAAGTGTTGGATTCATTTAAAAAATTCAATGTCGAGATTTTGGTGGATATACACGTTTTGAGGTCCCCTGAGTCCAAAAAAGTGGTTTTCGCGACATGGTCTGTCTGTGGGTGGGTGGGTGGGAGTGTTCAGTTTTAAGCATGAAGGAATTGAGCTAGGAGGTTGAAATTTTATATTTAAGTTTTATACCCTCCTGGACCGGGAAAATAAGCTTTTAATCAAAATCGGCCAAAGAGTACTAGTACTTTACTGATGTACTTTTTCATTTTTTTTCTATTTTCTCAAAACGATTTTTTTTTAAATTCATAAATCAATTATTTTTTAGATTCTCTTTAAAATGTATATTCTCATTTTGCCATTGAAATCTTTTGAAGACCACTTTAATCTTGTATTCATAGAGGAGAAATGGTTGCCATGGTAACAAAATATAAATATTTTCCCATACTTATAAATTTTACATCTTGAAAATCGAATGAACCGTACTGTCGGAAACTAAATACATGTCGACACAAAAAATCTGGTGTGACAAGCACAGCAGATTTTAAATTTTACTTTGCCCTCGGACTTAGTGTAAGGGTTAGTGTGCTGGCCTTGTTTAGTATTAATAAAGGAATAATCAAAGAAAGTATTAAAGTGGGGGAGTTAGAGATTAAAATGCCGAATGAGATAAAATGGGGCAGTAGCGTAACGTTTTTTAGCTGGGCCCCCCCGCAAACCTTTATTTCGGGCCCCATTGTTAGACCATACAAAATTTTTTTTTTAAATACAGTATATCCCTGAACCCTGAGGGCCCCGGGCCCGGGCCCTCTCAAAGAGAAATTTTCATTAAATTTTTTACCGTTTTTATCGGAGCCCTGAGGGTTCCGAGCCCTCTCAAAGAGAAATTCATTATTTTTTATCTAAATTTTTCCGTTTTTATCGGAGCTACAGATTTTCAGCCCGGTCCGGCCCGTGGGCCCCCCAAGGTCCAGGGGCCCCCGCCGCATCGCGGGGTCTGCGGGGGCGTACGTTACGCCACTGAATGGGGGAGTACGTGTTACTAGACTATGAAATATTGTACTGACCCTTCGGGGCAGTGAAGGTCATTCGAAGCTACTTGCACTCCTTGAATTCAGTTAAAAAATTCCAATGGAGCACCAGAGAAACACGAATCTGAAAAAAAGAACATCTTTTAGAATCTCTCTCTTATCAAACGACATCAAAAGAATTTGGAATTTATATTTATGACGAATGAAAAACATAATTAGGCTAGGTTGATATTTCATGTAAATTAAATTAAAATGTAAAAAATATAGAGTCTATTTATTGGCTGCTCCTGCCCATAATTATCCATCTAAATATCTCTCAGCCACTACTCCGAACATACAAAAGATACTTAATTTGTTTAATTTTATACAGTTTATATAGGATCTACACTTAGATATATTTTATTTAGAATAATAAAAAAATCTGAGGTAAATGCCCTCCTCCTGTCCCCCACCTCTCCAAATGACGCCACTGTGTATCTTGTCAATAAATTAATTATTACTAATGAAATTTACTCACTCATTCTGTTTCTTATTTATTTTAATATATTTTTATTATAAGTACGGTATAAAAATAATATACTATTCTTATATTTTTAGATAGATATACTTAATGAAATAGAATTTCAAAAATGTGATCCAGTAGATACAAAAAACATATGGGAAGCAGCAAAAAAGGGAGAAGAGCTGGCATTGAAATTTTGGTACCATCAAGATGCCAAACTTATGGAGGAATATGACCCCGAGGGAAAATTCTACACTCCTTTACAATTGGCTGTCATGTCTGGCAGTTTGGATTGTGTGAAGTTTCTTGTTGAAAATAAGGCCGATGTGAACAAGGTATACATTTATGGAAAGAGCAAGTTCAAGACCAGCAAAGAAAACAAAGCCTTTGGATGCCGAATGCCGAAGATGTTTCGGACAAAATTTATTAGTTAATCTTCAGTGCTTATAGGCTTATATCTAATTTAGGCACATTGTTTTTAATGCAGAAAAGTTCGAAAATCAATCTCGAATTGACTCACGTTATTTTATACAATCGTCCTTGTCCGAAACGACTCCTTCGGCATTCGGCATCCAAAGGCTTCTTTGCTGCTCTTGTACTTGGCTTTTCCTAATTTATAACATCAACTTCTCTCCGGATTATGTTTAAATAAATAAAAAAAAGGACATATTTTGGAAAAGAAAAATACCAATCTTTTTTAATCAACCAAATTAATCAGATGCACTCTGAATTCGCAGGGACTTTGCGCCAGGAGATTAAATAAAAAATTTTTTATTTAATTTTTAATTGCCGACGTTTCGGTCGCAAATCACGACCTTCATCAGGGCAAATATTGTTAATTATATACCTAAGATCCTGTATGGCCCTGATGAAGGTCGTATTGGCGACAGAAACGTCAAATAAAAATTAAATAAAATATTTTTTATTTAATCTCCTGGCTGCAAAGTCCCTGCGAATCCTGAGTAAATCTCCACAGCCAAAAAACATCAATTAATCAGATGTTTTAAATTTTTTTTTTGTGATCTAATCAATTGAATTTAACAATAACAATTATCAGGAATGAAAGTTAGAAGAAAACCCGGCCAGAATTTTTTCTTTAAAAAATCGGAGCTGTTAGTTGTCATTATGTACACTGAGGGACAATATTAAGTCCCACCCATGCGTTTTCTACATGTGATTATTTCATTGTTTTTAAAAAAAATATTATATATTTTTTAATGGAAACTTTTATGATTCAAACCTAGAAAATTTCCAATAAAGATTTTTATTTTATTTTATAAAAACAATGAAATAATCACAAGTAGAAAACGCATGGGTGGGACTTAATATTGTCCTTCACTGTACCAGTCATATATTTGGACAGCTCCGAGGATGGCTTTGACCAAAGCCGAAACGTCAGCTGTTAGAAAAAATTTCTGCCTACGTTTTCTTCAAACTTTCATTCCAAATACAAATTGTCAATTCAAGACATTTGTTTAATCTGATATGATTTTTATTTTATTTCATAAACAACCAAGGTGTGCGCCCATACCGAGATGTCACCTCTCCATGAAGCTTGCTTTAGTGGGAGATTAAATATTGTTAGTTACCTTCTGAAAGAAGGTGCCAACATCAATCACTTGGACGTGATGCAAGAGAATGCTCTTCATTGGGCAGTGCGTAGCGGCAATCCAAATGTTGTGGAGTTGTTGATCTCGAAGAATATCAATCTGAAACAAAAAAACAGACAAGATCGTACTGCTTTGGATTTGGCTATGCTTTTCAATAAACTAGAGATTGCTGAACTTTTGAAAAATTAATTTAATTATCATCGTTTTTCCATTACCTGTATTAATTTAAATTATCTTTTTAAGTAAAATGATTTAAAGTGTAATAAAAGAGTTTAAGCAAACAGTGTGTATTTTATTTATTTATTTTGTAATAGTGAGGCGCAAAATGTTTTTTTTTCGGGGCTGTATAAAAGATGAAAATCTCTGATCTAGATATAAAATGAGAATTGATTATAAGCATCTCTGATGCGTCTCTTACTTCAATTTGCCCAGATGGAATATATAGGTTATGTGATCCACAAGAGATAAAAAAAAAAGTATGAAACAATAAAAATAAGTCTATATAACTATATTTATAAATATATTATCCAGTTCCTCTGGCGTGGTGTAGGTTAGCGTGCTAACCTCCTATACCAAACGTCGCGGGTTTGGACCCCAGGCAGTCCGATGATTTTATTTAAGCCATCTGGATACCAGATGGATAAAAATGCCTGGCCCCTAATATATATAAATTCATAAATAACGGTTACGTAAATGTCTTATATGGCCTGAGTTGCCGAAAAGACAGTGTGAATGTGTGTGTGAGTGTGAGTGTGAATGAGAAAAAAGTGTGATGTTTAAAAAAAAAAAAATAAGTATATTATCATACCAATTTATTTGACAATCACCTTTTATTCTCATTAAGCTTGGTTAGTAAAATTTCTATAATAAAAAATATTCTTAATAGGGATTTTGAAAAAATAAGCTAAGTTATTTTATTTCTAGAATTTTTTTTTTTTATAATTTTATACAATTGTGTTAAGCAATTAAATTTAAATCAAATTATTTTTTAATTTATTTAAATTAATCTTACCTTTTAAATGCAGACAGTTGTTTTTTCTTCAATCATTCTAAATGTAACTGTAAATCTTTTACCGCCGACCCCTCACCGGGGGAATAATCAGGCGAAGAAAGAAGTAACTGCCAATCTTGATTAAAAACATTTTAAAGGAGTATTGACTGGAAAATTCTAAGCTTGTCGAAAATAATGAATTTTTCATGTCTTCTCAGGAATACTTGTTTGAGATTAGTTGATTTTTCAAATGGTCCAGCCTTCGAAAAAAATATTCAAAAAAGATGATTTAATAATTAAAAATGTATTAGATAATTTAATATATATTTATTATATTTAATATATTATTTAAGTAAAAAATGTAAAAAGTCTCATTCACCTTTATGAAGAAAAACTCGGCCACTGAACGCAATAATCAGTTTTTTGTATTCTTTGAATTATCGATAGATTTGAAATTTTTTTATAAAGATTCTTTTTTTTATGATTTTAAATTGTAAAAAAAATCAAAAATACCTATTATTATTTTTATTATATATTTAATAAATAAATAAATATAAATGAATAAATTATGTAATTAAATTAAAAAAAATAGATTTCCAAAGAATATAATTTTTTTCCAGCGAAAAATTTGAATTTATAAAATTAAATTCATTATTTGCTCCCGGACCTTGGTGTAGTGGTTAGAATGCTGGCCATTTGTACCAAGGGTCGCGGGTCCGCATTCCGTCCCATGCAACAAAAATTTATTTAAATTGAATTGGCTACCAACCAAATAAATAGAGACAGGGTCTAAATTGACAAAGATGCCGAAAGACACTGAAGAAGGAGTGCCTCCGTCTCCGAAATATTCAATAAAATTTTTTTTTTTTTTTTCAACGTAAACCATAAACTTCAGCAACACCACTTAAGGAGCCCCCCCCCCCCCCTCTTCTTCTCTCCTAATTATAGAAGAGATTCATGCAAAATTCGATATCGGGCTTAGGGTTTTAAATTAAATTCATGAAGGAATTGAGCTAGGAGGTTGAAATTTTATATTTAAGTTAAACACCCCCGGGACCGGAAAAAGAAGCTTTTAATCAAAATCGGCCAAAGAGTACTAGTACTTTACTGTGTACTTTTTCAGTTTTTTTGATTTTCTCAAAATTCGCTCTAACGATTTTGATTAAAATTCAAAAAATCAATTATTTTTTAGTTCTTTCAAATGTATATTCTCGTTTGCTCTCAAAATTGTGGCACACTTTACTCTTGAGATTCAGAGGAAAGATAGGAGAAATGGTTGCATGGTTACAAAATATAAATATTTTCCCATACTTATAAATTTTACTCTTAAATTTCAAATCTTCGCTACTGCCGGGGCCCACATCTTGTCGAATTCGGTGGATGACGAGCACAGTCCACCTTCGATTACCGAAGGTAAGAGACAGTTGGGCTGTGCGACAGTCCTTCAGATTTTTTGTATGTCTGTCTCTTCCTTCCTCTTTTCTATAGGCGTCAGGCCGTGCGACGGGCTGGCCTCTCCTATTTCTTCCGGTCGCAAAAACGCATGATAGGGTTGGAGGGAAAAGAGTGAGGTTCGCCGACCCGGCATCGCGGGAATGGGGCGAGGACAGAAGATCTTAAATTTCATCTTCCCTTGTAATTGGATGAAAATGGTTCGTGAGATCGTTGGAAGACGAATTGCTGGTAGTGTAGGAAATATTTAGAGACAAGATTTTTAGTATTATGATACTAAACTTCGGTAGGGTGTGATTGTGCCAATTAGGTGGTCAGGTAGGATTATATCATACTAATATACAGTATGATAGCCCAGAAGAAATGTAATAAAGTATCGTACGTGTAAGAATATATATCAAGTGTGAGTTCGTAGTACAACGGGAATTCATTGTAGCGTGCTCTACACAACAACATTGTCGCTCTAACAATCATGTCAGCATCTAGTCTCTCAAAATGCCAAGGAATATAATCTCGGGAATTTCCATCGGTCTTTTTAAGACTCTACAAAAGAAAAAGAAAAAACCAAAAAGTTTGTGAATTTGTGAAGGGTTGTTCAAACATGAAGCATGGTCTTCTGGAAATTAAAGACAAATTTGCTTTCTTGTATTATCACTTTATAAAACATTTCTCTCTAAAAGAGGTCCTAGACCGTCAATCATTTTGATCAAACGGCTCATTCAATCGATTCACTTCAATCTTTTTATCAAAACACAGTCACAGTTGAGTTTTCAACTCGGAAGGACGCTTCGAACAATGTTGTTCAACCCCAGCACTGACGTTGGTTGCCGTTAAAGGGAAAAACAAAAAGCGGAAATGACGTTGGTTCAAGGAATGGTACAAATTAAGAAATCGCTTCACTCATCAGCATTTACTCAACTTTCTAAGAGTTTCCGAAGCTCTCAAACTCATGTTCTGAACTTTGTGGGTTTTTTTCTTCAATTTCGTCTTCGTTGGTATCTTTTTTTGGGAAAGCGGGGTAAACTCCATGAGTGACCGACATGTGATTGACGTAATGATTGATCAAACTAGACCTAGACGATCAATCGATCGATAATTGAGTCATTCAAACTCTCTATCAATCACCTTCAATGATTGGTTCAAACAGGTTCCTAGAAGATCCTAGAGATCGATTGAATCAAGCCAGATTAACCTTCTAGGAACCTGTTTGACGCTTGAGCCAATCATTCAACCAAGGTGATTGTTAGAAAGTTTGAAAGGCTCAATCGATTGAACGTCTAGGCCCATTTTGAACAATCATTACATCAATCACACGCCGGGCAACCATGGAGTTTACCCCCACTCTCCCAAAAAAAAGATACAAAATGAAAGCGAAATTGGAGAAAAAAGTCCACAAAGTTCAGAATTTAAGTTTGTGTGCCTTATAATATCATAATAGAATTGTAATTGAGTAAATGTGATTTCTTAATTTGTACCATTCCTTGAACACAACGTCGTTTCCGCTTTTTGTTTTTCCTTTTAACGGCAACCAACGTCAATGCAAGGAAGGCCAAATAGGTGTTGGACACCATTGTTCGAAGTGTCCTTCCGAGTCGAAAACTCAAATGTGACTGAGTTTCGATCAAAATAATGAAGGTTTGATTGAAGGCGCGTCAATCGATTGACAAAATGATTGACCGTGTAGGGCCACCTTAAGGACTAGGGGAGTAAACATTTAATAATTATAATCTTTCGGTTATCATATTAGTTTTTGTTTTGTTTTTTTTATTATTAATCTACCAAGTACATCAAAACCACACAGGGAGGGGGAACATCACCTGTTTTATTAGCTAAAAGAACAATTTCCCAATTTTTCTCATTAGGTATTATTATATTTTTTTTAATATAATACATACCCTTACAAATTTTTTTTTTACAAGCTGCAATTAATGAAATTAATTTTTTTTTTCTATTTATTCCTAAACAAACAATCAAAATCAGTGATCATAAAATAATAATTGTCTAATTAAGCAATAATGAAGGTTCATCGATATCCCATTATTACAACATTATATATAATAATGATGAGTAAATATTACAATTAAACATAGACGTTATTAGGAGTATTTAGTTAGGAGTTAGTACATTATTATATTTATCATATAGCGTTTTTTATTTTTTTTTATTTTTGTCATTTTATATTTTTTGAAAAATCTTTTTACTATCAGTCATTCCAATTTTAGATTATTATATTTTTTTAATTTTTTTTTTTTTTTTACACATCCTATTTTTCATCCACATACAACCATCGTACATTTATTCCAAAGACTATACCAAACGTGCGCAATATATAATTTTTATTTTTATGGCGGGATGAAGTGCTTTTGGAAATTTTTCCATATTTTTTTATAATTATTTTTTTAAAGCGAAAAATGAGTGATATTTTTTCTTCCATTTATATTTTACATTTTTTTTTTAAATTTATTTTTGAGGACCGGTACGAAAATAATACTAGCGATTTTAGTAAATGTAATAGTTAAATAATAAAAAATAATTTAAAAATAGTATAACAGTGTTATTCTATTTTATAAATTATTTCATATTATTATGAATATTAAATTTTCTAGTAAAGCTTTATTTTTTTTCATGCCCTTTTTACTCAGATTACATTTTTTTTCATTAAAACATAAAATAAAAAATATTTACAATAAAAAGAAGAAAAAAATAATAGAAAAATAAATATATATATTTAGTTAAGAAAAAAAAAACAAAATTTGGACGGCCTATAAAATTATTAATATTTAAAATTTTTCTAAAAAACTAGAATATAAATTAAATATATGAACAAATGATATGAATTAAACTAATACAATAAATAATATTAAATAAGTAGAAAATAAAATATATTGTTGAATGCATTTATGACTCTAGAAAAAAGTAATATCATTAAAATAAATCAAAAATAATTTTTTTGTGATATTCATCACAAACCATCTGATGTGAGTGTTAAAATTGTTAAAGTGAAAGCGCGTGATTATTTTTTTCCATTTTTCAATTTTATTTGTTATATTAAAATAATATTTCTGGATAAAATTTAATTTAGAAAGAATATTAAAATTAAATTTAATTGATTATCATCTAATTATAATTATATAAATAAGGTTAAGTTTCAAAAGGATTTTTTCTATAATTAGATGATAATCTAATTAAATTTAAGAATGTTTCAACTAGTGCCAACGGTGAATTCTTTGGATTAGATGCACTGGTGGTCTAAATAAATCAATAGTTCCAATAATTATGATTACGGAACGAATATATAAGTTTAATTATTGCCTATTTTGCAATAAATTTCAAATATTTATTTCGACTGACTGAGTTAGTTTTCGTGAGAAAGATCACATATTGTTTTTAAATTCCTCTTGAAACAATTAAGTATTTTAATAACAATTTTAGTCGAGATTATAAGTAAATTTATATTTGTATCCAGAAATATTTTCACTAATAAAATACACAAAAATAGAAAAAATTAATAATACGGCAAACATATTCGTGTATATTTATATATACTTTAATAATTATAATAATAATCAAAATTTTATTGGAATAATTATGAATTATTAGTTTCTTTTTAGTGAGTTTTCATGAATGTTTATGTATATATATAATATATTTCTTTTTTTAATAATAGTATAAATGCATTTTCAAACTAATTTCTTAGATTATTTTAAAAATAAATCACATTTAAGGCCCATAAACAACAAATATTCAACTACTAGATAAATATATCAATGTATAAAGAAAATATTTGTGTACTTTTCTATTTATATATATATATATTAAATTCATTTTTATTATTATATATAAATTTAATCTATAGAAATAAAAATTCAACTAATAATAATAGAAAAAAGATCATTAAGAATATATATAAATATTCATGTAATTATTCTCTCTAAAAATTAAATTAACAATTAATAATTGTTTTAATAACAATAAATTAAGTACATGCATGAATTAAAAATTATATATTTTTTTTTAAAGATTATTAGTACCAATTATATTTTTAAAAAATCACTAAAATACAATTTTCATTTTCGAAAATGTATTTATTCTACATTTTGAAGTGTGAGGGATGTCTTAATATAAAATTATTTTTTATTATATATATGTATAGTAGTCTATATTTACACAAATAGAAGCAATATTTATTTATACATACATATATATAATATATAATATATTTATATATATACATATATATATGTATATATCATAGTGTAAAAGGTTTTTAAGAAGTGCTCAGTTTTTTTTTTTTTTTATTTTTTTTTTCATGTTTTAATTTTATTTTTAAATAATCAAGCGTCATCTTTTTTTTTCTCTATAACGTTTTGCGACAAGTCTCCTAAAAAAAAATTGCTGATTGAAGTCTTTTTTTAAATTACTTAAGCAATTTTTTTTTTTTTTTATATATATATATAAATATATACATATTTAATTTTTTTTTTATGAAAACTAGTTTAGGTATTTTTAGGTTTGGTTGTTTAGAAAAATACCTTGAAAGTTGTTATGTATATATTTATATGTGTGTATATGTATATAAATATATTTGAATATTTATATATATATATATCTATATATCTATAGGGGCAAAGAGATAAACAGAGATTGAGAGAGAGATAGAAAGTGATTTAGAAATCAAGAGGCTGATCCGCGCTGCCTTCAAGTGTATCATCTTCATCGCCATCCTCTTCATCGTCATCATCTTCGTCTATTGTTGGGTTCGGTTTCACTGAGTTGGCGGATGATGAAGAAGAAGATGAGGAGGAAGTGGACGATTTAGCTACGTTATTGATGTTGTTGTTGTTGCCATCAATGCTATTGTTATTTTTATTAGCCATTAAGGATTCTAAAAAATAAAAAAAATTATTTAATTTATCGAATAATATAAGTATATATTTTTAATAATATAAGATAATAGTTGGTTGTTGTGTTGTAATTTTTATTAAGAAGAAAGCAGTATCAGAATGCTTAATTAAAATGAACAAGTGAATCAATTTTGAATTTTTTTTATAAAATATCTAAAAGGCTGCTTTCTTCTCAATTAAAATATATATATATATCCCAAGTATATTACGACGAATTTGTAAATTTATCTATTTTTATTTTTACGTCTCTCAAAAGAGACTAACTCCAATTACAGAGTGAGACGGAGAGATGAATTGAGACAATATTTTGCTGAATTCGTGAAAAAGATAATTAATGCCCAATACGTGAAATCACTTGCCTAAAAATTAAGGCTTAGGACAGGCAACTTTAATATTTCAGAACAAATATTAGCTTAATGATCAGTGTTCTCTCTAAGGTGTGCGCGAGTACGTACGCACAAAATTTCGTGCAGAAAATATGCTTATGAAATTCATATACAATTTTTTTTTGGAAAAAACTGCATACACTGCGCACAGGTCACAAAAAATTAAAGGGAACACTGTTAATGATTAAAAGGTGCCTGATTTGACGTATTAGACACACAGAAAACGTCCATTGCTAAATAATGCTCAATTCATGAAATAGATAATTTACAAATTAGAAGTAATAAATATGTAGAGAGCAAAAATCATTTATTCGTTATTTTTTTTTAAAAAACGATGATTCCTGCCTTGATAATAATTTTCTTGATAAGTTTGAAGGAATAGAATTACTCAAGGCAACTTGTTGGTGA
Organism: Euborellia annulipes; assembly: GCA_023213315.1. NCBI lineage: Eukaryota > Metazoa > Arthropoda > Insecta > Dermaptera > Anisolabididae > Euborellia > Euborellia annulipes. The sequence continues at coordinate 39,827 of JAKCPI010012828.1, read as the reverse complement.
GGGTCAAGTTATTTGTTGCATATATATCAAATAAGTTTCGGTTTCGTGTGATGTTGAGATTACTCACGTTTCCTCTCCTTTGGAGCCATTTTCAATATAATTAGGGGGAATTGTTGGTGTTTGTTTAGGGGTCCATTCTGTCCCCAGTCAATTTGATGCCTCAGAGTTGTTTGGTCTCTGAGAGCAGGAGGAAGGTTGAGTGTGTAATTGCGTTTGTGTTGGTTTGGGTTGACTACGGGCCTCATCTGCCTCCCAATCGATGTGTTATTGGTTTGGTTAGTGGATGTGTTAGGAGATTGGGTTTGTTTCTGAGATTTGGATTGGGTGTGTGTATGTGTGATGTGTCTGTGTTTGATTTAGGTTGACTTTGGGGCCTCAATCTCCTACTCCCCCAGTCGATGTATGCTGGATGTTTCAGGCTTGTGTTTGTCTTTGAGATGTGTTGGGTTGTGTGGTGGGGTTGGTGTTGATGGTCGATGATTTTGTTTTGGTTTGTCTTACTGCTATGCGCTCGAGGTCTTGAATGCTGCTGGCTAGCTGACGACTGAGCCTTCTCGGTTGGGTTTGCTGCTTTTGTACCTGAGTTAATTGGGGTACTAATGGTCATTCCTTTGTTATTGCAATAACAAAGAATGACTCAGGTACAAACAGCAAACCCAACCGAGAAGGTAGTCGTCAGCTAGCCAGCGACATTCAAGACTCGAGGCATAGCAGTAAGACAAACCAAAACCAAATCACTTCGACCATCAACACGCAAACCGCCACCACACAACCCAACACATCTCAGACAAACACAACCTCGGAAACATCCGCAATACATCGACTGGGGAGACAGATTGACAAAGTCAACCTAAATCAAACACAGACACGATCACACATACACACACCCAATCCAAATCTCAGAAACAACCCAATCTCCTAACACATCCACTAACCAAACCAATAACACATCGACTTGGGAGGAGACTGACCCTAGCAACCCTAACCGAACACAAACCAATTACACACACTCAACCTTCCTCCTCTCTCAGAGACCAAACCAACCTCTGAGGCATCCAAATTGACTGGGACCACAAGCTCGACCCCGTAAACAACCACCCCAACAATTCCCCCTAATTCCATACTCTGAAAACGGCTCCAAAAGGAGAGAAACGTCGAGTAAATCTCAACATCACACCGACCAACCCGAGAAAACTTATCTTCCATACATCCGGTCCAAACCTTCCAGAACATATATATATATATATATATGGTTAAATAAAATTTCAATTAATAAATAATTTAATTTAATTTTTACTTTTTTCAGTGTGGCCGACTGTTAACAATTTTCGATCGGAATTCAATCATCTTCAGGGCCTGTAATTAAGAGAAGAACATATCTTTCTTAATCAAGAGAAATTATACAAAAATTTATCATAATTTTTAAACTATACAGTTTATCGTTATAATGTTAAGTTATTTTATATAAATATACATTCATTATTATCTTTCTTTAAAATGTATTCTAGGTAATAAATTCAATGAATTATTTATATATATAATGGAAGAAAATAATACCTTTTTACTGAAGTTAAATCCTCACATATAATCTTTTGTTTCACTTTGTGTAAATCAATTGAAAAATCAACATATTCGAAAATTGTATTGTATAATTGATTTACACAAAGTGAAACAAAAGATTATATGTGGGGATTTAACTTCAGTAAAAAGGTATTATTTTCTTCCATTATATATATAATTCATTGAATTTAATAGGAACTAGAATACGAAAAAATTTTTTTTTTTTTTTTTTACTAAAAATTTTTTTAAAAAAAAGGGTTTAAAAGAAGTATTTTGGGGAAAAAACACCCTAAAAAAAATACATTTTAAAGAAAGATAATAATGAATGTATATTTATATAAAATAACTTAACATTATAACGAATAAACTGTATAGTTTAAAAATTATGATAGATGTTTGTATAATTTCTCTTGATTAAGAAAGATATGTTCTTCTCTTAATTACAGGCCCTGAAGATGATTGAATTCCGATCGAAACTTGTTAACAGTCGGCCATCACTGAAAAAGTAAAAATTAAATTAAATTATTTATTAATTGAAATTTTATTTAACCATATATTATATATATATATGCATCAAATAACTTGACCCTCACCAACAAGTTGCCTTGAGTAATCCTATTTCTTTATTATTTTTTTGTTTAAAAAAAATATGAAAAATATTTTAGGAATTTTTTGTAAAAAAAAAAAGACAAGATTATCTATTTTTGCTCTCTACACAAATTGATAACAAGTGTTATAATAATAAGAATAGAATAATTTTATGTACCAGTATATTTATTATTTCGTTGAAGTGAATGGAACTGATGATGAATGGAAGAGGAGATGGTTTGTTTTCAGGTTTGGGCTTCAAATAAACGGCTTCGGTTGTTGCCAAGATGAGCTGATTTTAGTTCTTGATTAAAACTTAAAAATTTGTGTTTCAATCGTTGAATTCAGATGCGCGTGTATATATATACGTATTCAAAAAAAAATCACTTTTTTTTATTAAACTCAGTTCAAACTTAAGTTTATAGAGAACTGTTTAAAAATCTTAAGTTGAAAAAAAATGCTCTCTATATTCAAAACTAAGAATTATTATAATCGATTATTCTTCGATTATTTCCTTAAGAAATAATCAAATCGATTATTAAAAAAAAATCGATTAAACGATTATTTTAGGGAAACGTGCGTTGGGATGAGACTCGTAAAAAAAAAGGTCAAATGATTTTCACGAGAGGACAAAATGGAAATTTTACCAGAAACAAAAAAATCGATTATTTTTTCCATAATTGAACACCCCTATTCAAACACTTCAGGTGTTATAGGAAAGTGAACAATAAATAAGTCAGTCAATTTAAGAATAAATATTAATTAGAAAAATTTTACTAAAAATAAAAATAATTACCAAAGAAATCGGTGATTATCAAAATATCAAAAATAATAAGAATCTAACGAATTTGCAAAAAAAAAAAAAAAAACTTTTAAATGATCACTTTTTAGTAAAAACTATTAAAATTGAAAAAATATAATTTAATCAGCCAATTGCAGTTTTGCCGTAAGGGAGTTCTATGCATCGGGATTGGGAGTGGGAGAGCTCCCCAAGGGTACATTGCCATGGAATTGTCCAGGCGTGGGCAAAAGGAAAGAGCAAGCTCAAATTATATACCCTATATGCATATATTATATATATACTGTATATATAGGAAATAATTTATATTATAGATGCAGAAAAAGACCTTTACAAAAAATCTTGAATTTGTCCCCCCTCTTTGAGTAGATGTTCCGGAAAGGGTTAGAGTTTAACTTAATCTAAAAAAAATTCTTTGAAAATTTGAAAAAAAAAAAAAAATTTGGTTTGTATGTTGATTCTGGAGGTTTTTAACTAAAAAATTTGAATAAAGTAATATAGAAGAATTCACCTTTATTTCTTTTCTATGTTTATCTATTTAAAATAAAAGATAAAAATTTTGGAAATTCCCAAACCCTCTAAAAAAGGTTTAATTAAGCTACCTTTGTCTATTTATTGATCGGCGAAAGAAATTAGTGATGCTTAGGAGAAAAAATATATTTTTGAATTAGACTAGATTTAAAAAAAAATGCTAATTTTTACTCAGTTCAAACTATATAATCACTAGATGTGAGCTACTGTGTAAATATTATTGAAATTCAAAAATTGAATTCATCTATAATTTTCTGCTCATTGCTACCTTATCATATGAATGATACGAAATCCAAATAAAATATGGTTCTAAATTTGAATATTAGATATAGATGAGTACTCACCACAATTGGGTTTTCCACGTGTACGTGAATTTTCCATTTCTACGCCGTGTTTATCCACACACCAACACATACCAACTGAAGTGTGACATTGTGTGGCTCGATAATATCCTTCATCATCACAATCAGGCATATATACTCCTGGAAAAATACAAATTGATTTATTAATAACAATAAAATGATAGAGAAAAACAATCACTTTAGGCTGAACGCACACCAATTGAGCAAAACGTTTTCGAACAAAACGTTCTGTCCAAGAGGAAAATGTTTTGCTCGATGACAACGCACACCGATGGAGCAAAGATTTGCTCAATGACAAACACCATTTAGCGAATGTTCAATGATGTCGAATCATGTCCAATTGTGTTTTGTCTCTTCGGTGTGCGTTAACCCATAGAAAAGCATTGAAAAAACAGTTTTAGGCAAAAACGTTTTGATCGAAAACACGTTTTTGCTCAATTGGGTGTGCGTTTCCCCAAGCCTTAGAGGTCAAAGATAAATGTATTCATAAATTATATTATAAATAATTAAAATTATTATAATTAATTAATAATTAACATTAGAATATGGAGTGGGAAGAAATTTACCTAAATTGAGCTTGTATTTTAGGAGACTAAATTAGTGCTGACCCTCCCTATTCAATGGCTCTCTAAGTACAAAATGCTTAAGGCGTTTAAGAGAAACAATGACATGGATTCACCCGTTCTCGACTGCTATTCTTTCACAATTAAATTCTAAGGTCCCAAGACAGGAAGAATCTAGGCAGAACCACTTACGACACGCCTTAAACTTGGTAGAGAAACGAGTCGAGGAATGCAAAATATTGATATGCTTAATTCAACATTACACCAATTGGAAATTTGTAATAAATTTTTATATTTCCTAAAAAGGGAGGTTTAACAAGTGAATAAAGAGTTTCATATAAAAGTTAGAATAACTTGAAATGTTGGAAAAAATAATTATAAAAATATTTCATAAGTATGTACATTATTTCATTAGAGCAAAACTATCACAAAACAATTAAGTCCATGTATACGCACAGTTCTGTGTCAGTGCTATCATCTTTTATGCTTTTTTCTCTTTAACTGTAAACAAGCCATTGCAGTTGAATGAATTAAAACAAAATATATAAGAAAATTATAATTGGAAGATTTTCACTGGATCAGATGTATAAGGAAAGGACCGGAGAATAAAAGCCAGCAATTGATGGACCCTCTCACATCATCTTTAATTAACAGATATTTCGACTGGCATCACGCCTAGTCATCATCAGTGCAAACAAATGATTTGGCGGAGGTCCCGTGTCAAACAATAGGGGAAGAATATTTTAAAATTTCAGAGAAGCAGGGGCCAGGCGCAAGTGCGAGCGAACTTCCGTCTGGCCCCTGCTTTTCTGAAATTTTAAAAATATTCTTCCCCTATTGTTTGACACGGACCCTCCGCCAAATCATTTGTTTGCACTGATGATGACTAGGCGTGATGCCAGTCGAAATATCTGCTAATTAAAGATGATGTGAGAGGGTCCATCAATTGCTGGCTTTTATCTCCGGTCCTTTTCTTATATAAGAAAATATATATACATATATATTTTGTTTTAATTCAAAACAAATATATAAAAAAATATGATATATATATCAATTAAAACATTTATATTAAAATATATATATATACATATATATGGACCAATGGACGTTTGATTAAACAGCAAAATTTGTTAAAAAATTCAAGTATAATTCATCTATTCTTACATCATGACATATAATATAGATATATTAGAAAGAATTTCAAAATATTTTGCCAACACAATTGTTTAATCAAATGAAAAATTTTGTTTGATTTTATTTTTTATGGATTCTAATAAGCAAAAATCTAGTGTGACTGATCGTATACATTTCAAATTTCAAAGAGCATCTAAAAAAGAATTGATTTATGAATTTTAATCAAAATCGTTGGATTGGAATTTTGAGAAAATCGAAAAAACTGAAAAAGTACATCAGTAAAGAACACAGTGAGCGCCACTATTAATACCATATACTCAAGGCTCTAGCTCCCAGGTGGAAACTTAATTGTGGCGCTCCCTGTACTGATACTCTTAGGCCGATTTTGTTCGTGTCAGGTGCCAGGGAGTACCTATCTTAAATATAAAATTTCAACTTCCTAGCTCTTTTCGTTTTTGAGATATTTTATTCACAGACAGATAGACAGACATACAGGCAGACCGCGTTTTTGACCTCAAAACGAGTATATCCATTAAAATCTCGCCATTGAATTTTTGACATAAATTAAATACTTTCTCACTATATATATATAAACATATCGCCTGCTGAGAAACTCCGAAATTCAACAAATGGGGAAAAGGCGTTTGAAAGTTTTATAAACATATATATTTAAATAGCCGTGGAACAAATGAACAGGCCAGAATCAATAGCAAAGATGGGAAATATATTTTCGCCATTTTGGCACCCAAAAGAGAAGACGTTTTAGCAACGTTGGTAGGCTTAACTGAAAAAGTGAATTTTCAGCCTCTCTCAGCAGAATATGAAAAAAAAAAATTAAATAATAAAAGACAGAATTTTTCCTATCAAGCTCCGAGAAGTAAAAAAATTTACCGGGGAGAAATGCATAAATATAGACATAAAGTATTTAATTTCATTTAAAGTCTGACAAGGAGAAAGAAAAAGAATCTTGAATGACTAGCATTCGAGAGGGGAGAATTTTTCAACAATCGTAAAATGATTACCTATTAGATCTGGACTAATGCGACGCTTGACTGCAGCACAAGGGCGGTCCGTTTTTTTCAAAACAGCGACACCATTCACGAGGTGTCACAAAAATATCACGATCCGTATCGCAGCTATCCAAAAATGGTTTGATGCAATGTTCACTCTGGTCGTGTTCAAGATCGTACAATTCTTGTAATGATAATAATTCATCGCCATCAAGATCCAAATGACCAAACATCCATCGCACTTCCGATTTACAGGATCCAGGGAAATGAGCTTTAAAAAAAAAAAAAATTATCTATTAGAAAAATATTTCAAGAAAACAATTCTTATTCTATGAATCAGATGTGTTCTTTGGACAGGGACGTTATTTAGGGGAGCCACACTCCAAAAAAATCTATATTTATAATATCCGTCGGTTTGTAACGCTCTGTTTGACCAACTTCCTGTTGGAATTTTGGAACGAAATTTTGCACTCTTATAGAGAGACCAGGAAAAATATTTTCATCCCGAAATTCCTATAACTTATTGAGTTATTAAGTCCTAAAGATGCGATTTCTCCCATAGAAAATGTATAGAGAAATATTTATGTATTCTTTACATTTATTTATTCTATGAATGTAAAGAAATCCTCCAGCGTGCTGACCTCCTATAGTAAGGGTCTTGGGTTCGATCCCAGGCAGTCCGATGATTTTATTTAAGCCATTTGGATACCAAATAACTTAAAAAAATATTTAACAAGCCTGTGAGTGTTGTTTATTGGTGAGGTTAAACATCCCATGGCCCCCGTTGAAAGTCGGTGGCCTGATGCAATGGATAGCACGCCTATGCCCCGGAAAGGCTGGAGATCCCAGGTTCGATTCCTGGGGGCCATGGGATGTTTGGCCTCACCAATTAACAACACTCACAGGTTTGTTAATCTATATCTATGGCTAATTAAGACCGAGTCGAGGTATTTTGAATACTATTATCTTATTCAAATATATAGATCTCGAAAAATATTTAATTAATAAAATATGCATGGACCCCCAAATATATATATTAATAAAAATATGGCTATCGTTTAGTCTTATATGGTCTAAGCTGCCAAAAAGACTGTGTGTATGTGTGTGAATATGAGTGTGTGTGAGAAAAAAGTGTGAGCGTTTAAAAAAAAATTCTCCAGCAAGCACTAGATTGGAATAGTAGCAATAATAATTTTCTTCTCATAATTAAGAAAAGGCGAACCCTCGGATCTTGGTCTAGTGGTTAGCATGCTGGCCATTTGTAGCAAGGGTCGCATCCCGTCTCATGTGACAATTTATTCAATTGGATTGACTACCAACCCAATTGAAATAAATAGAGACGCCCTAAATGGCCTTCGTTGCCGAAAAAGACCTTAATGAAATAAAAAGAAAAAAAGACGATGGCCCGAGCCAACTGAGGGGGTCCAGGGGGCGAAGCTCCCCTGACTAGACGCGAAGCCCGCCCAAGGCGAGCGGCATGTGCGACCGAAAATTTTTACTAGACCAATCAAATTCAAAGTTTGGGAAAAACCGCAATCTATTTTTTTTTCTGGCTCTTTTTGTTATTGAAATATTTTGTTCACAGACACAGAGACAGACCATGTCGCGAAAACCACTTTTTTGCATCCAGAGGCCTCAAAACGTGTATATCCAGCAAAATCTCGACATCAAATTTTTGACAATACTTTCTCTCTATATATATTCATATATAGCTAAGAGAAAGTAAAAAGGTATGTTAGAAAATAATATAAAAAAAAAATTTAAAAACAACGCTTTTATAAATGTACTAAAAAGAGAAAAATAATTATGTATAATTTCTTTAAAATTATATTAAAAATTAATATATGTTACTAAAACTAAAAGCGTTGGGCGCGGGATTTGCAAATTTTAATTGTATAAATAGGCCTATTATATGTTAAATGAATACATTTTCATACCATAGACTTGGCGGGTAGTTAGGCAAAACAGTTTGAAGTGACTCAAATGTTCTAGTTAGATTATTTTATTTTCTCTCCAACCCCTTTAGATTATTTTATTTTATTTATTTTTTTGATTCATGTATCGGTGAATTAAGGTTAGTTGATCCTCTGCAATGCAAATTGCAAGAGATTGTTAATTTGCGCGCCCAACGCTTTTAGTTTTAGTAACATATATTAATTTTTAATATAATTTTAAAGAAATTATACATAATTATTTTTCTCTTTTTAGTACATTTATAAAAGCGTTGTTTTTAAATTTTTTTTTTATATTATTTTATTTAACTCTTTTTAGTTTTTGTAATAAAATATTAATACGTATGAGTTATATACATATACACGATACAATAAGACAATTTGTATTTTAAAAGAAGAGAAATTTTTGATTATAAATTTCACCCCCTCTTTTTTTTGATAGACCGAAATTAATTGACCTACAAAGATGAGACACATCAAATATTGCATTGTCACGGGAGTTACATAGGTGTATAAAATTTCAAAGCTCTAGGTTAAGTAGAACTGGTCGTAATTTCAATCGCTAACTTTGTCGGACCGAACAATGGAAATGTGATTAATTGGCCGCTAATCTCAATTTAATTAATTTTTAATTATTTTGAATAGCACACTTTTGTAGAGTAAAGTCTATTGAACACCTCTGCTAATGCTCAAAACTCTAAATTAATTATAAATAGGAGAAATTTTGATTATAAAATTTTACCCCCACTTTTTTTGATCGGCCGCCATTTTGAAATTAATTGACCTACAAAGATGAGACATATCAAATATTGCATTGTCACGGGAGTTACATACGTGAATAAAATTTCAAAGCTCTAGATTAACTAGAACTGGTCGTAATTTCAATCGCTAACTTTGTCGGCCCAAACAATGGAAATTGATTAATTGGCCGCTAATCTGAATTTAATTAATTTTTAATTATTTTGAATAGCACATTTTGTAGAGTAAAGTCTATTGAACACCTCTGCTACTGCTCAAAACTCTAAACTAATTATAAATAGGAGAAATTTTGATTATAATACTTCCCCCTCACTTTTTTTGATCGGCCACCATTTGAAAATTAATTGACCTACAGAGATGAGACACATCAAATATTGCATTGTCACGGGAGTTACATACGTGTATAAAATTTCAAAGCTCTAGGTTAAGTAGAAGTGGTCGAAATTTCGATTTGCAAATTTGTCGGAAAAACAGGAAAGCAAGTTAATAAAAGCGTTGTAAAAAACGTAACTTAAGCTGTTATTTAATGACCAATTCAACTGTAAAACACGAAAGCTACGACCGTTAACGAATAAAGAAATGAAAATAAATCAATATTAAAATTTAATTGATTTAATATTCGAATTTAATTTAGTAAAGGAATTACCCTTGGGTTTTGAGTGAGGTCGTCTTCTTTTCGTTTCTGCCATAACAACGCTAAACCAGTCAAGCAATCGATTGCCCATCGCCTGTAACGCGCTCGCTGGACATTCCTTCGTCCAGCTTCCGATTGTCTGTTGTTGATTAGAAGTGGACGAAATTTGTTTGGTATCTAGAACCTCATTAAATCCACGTTGGCGTTCTTTATCGTCGGTATAAGTTGGTGCATTGGTTGCACTGTAGAGATCCTAAAAAATAATAAATAAATATAATTTAAATAATAATATGAATAGAGATGGCTGAGAGAATGATAATAAAAATGAAGAAAACAATAAATAATGTTTATTTGATAAGGTTTTCATTCTCCTTCAAGTTATTTGTTTATTTTTTTTCCACAAAAAAAAGTAATTCAAAAGCAGAGTGCTCCATTTATAGAAACAGCGAGATCAGATTTATTTATTCCTTTTAAAAGAAAAGCAAACTCTTCTTCTTTAAGGATGTCTTTTTAAAAGATATACAGTATACAAAAAAGAAAATCGTAGACAAGGTTATCGTCTAAACCCAAACAAAAAAATATTTTTCCTAGGGACTATCAATTTGTAGTTTTAATAAATTTTTATAAATAAATTAATTTAAAATATTTCAAAAAGGATTTATATTCATAAATATCATAATTAAAACCCGGATTTTTTGCAGTATAAACCCCTAAATATGCTAAATAATATGCAGTAAAAGTATTAAAATGTGGAATATATATATATATTGATAAAAAATATCAAGTAAATGGCTTACAATTAAAGGTAAATCATGATTTCTACTAATGTAAAACTAATCGTGTTTTATTTTTGGAAGGATAGTGTAAAAACAAAAATTGGTCTCTAAATAAAGACTAAATTTAATGTAAAAAAAAAAAACAATAGCACACAGTACACTAATATTTGTTAATTTAAATATAAGCAACTTGTGGTTTCTTTCTTGAACGGAATTTGACAGGTAGTATGTCGTTTTTTCTGGTATAAACGACATACTACCTGTCAAATTCCGTCCAAGAAAGAAACCACAAGTTGCTTATATTTAATTGTATTAATTTGGACTGCATCCACCATTTTATCAAATTTGTTAATTTATTTAACTGGCCTCCACACACACCCCTACAGCCAGCCACAACAACAAAATAAACATATTATAAAAAAAAGTAATAATTCTCAAAAACAAAATTTAAATTTCCAGTAGTGCCTGAACTTAGAATTAACACTAATGAGAATAAGACAGCCGAAAGAAATTTAAAAAAAAAATTTCTTTTTTCGCTTTATTTAATACAATTGTCGGCCGATTTTATCGGCCTTCATCAGGACAAATGTTGTTTGCCTCGAGCTTAGAGCCGGCGGCCCGCTTGGCAACTCCTGACATACTGTTGGTTCGAACATTCCTCAGATAGCATGACTTCTGATTCAAAATACACTCTAAATAAAACTTTTTAAAACTTAAAAGTTGAAAAAGTTTTAAATATGCAAATTTATGCAATATTCACCAAATATGCAAAAATATTCAATATAAAATTTGAACCAGAGTGCCAAGGGGGGCATGATTCGGATGGAAAATTGGTTTTCCGGGACTTCCACGTTAGCAAATAGAATATGCAATTGCATAGGAATCAGGGCTCTAATCATAATAAATAAAAAAATATATAATTAAAAAAAAAAATAATTAGATTACCTTATTGTATTTTGTGTATTTGATATATTTATAATGCTTATTTTCATATTTAAAATCCTCTGGAGTGAATGTATATTTATCTTGAGGCAACCGAGATGGAACTCCCATCATAGGACCAAGTTTCTTCATTGGTTTCCTTTCTTTTAATAAATCCAAAGGAGAGAGCGGCTTTTGGAGTTGGTGATCTTGTTGTTGTTGTTGTTGTTGAGCTAAGGAAAAAGCAAATAATAAAGTATAAGGTGGAGAGAAGAAATTGTTGAAAGCAAGTTTGGAACAAGTTAGAACTACCTATATAGTTAGAGGGTACCTTAGAAGGTAAAGTAATAAAAAAAAAATATTAGTTGAGCCAAAGAAACTTGCCAAAAGTTAGAAAAGATATAGAGCTTACAGTAAATAATATAATTATAAATCAATTTTACTTTTTAGGAATAGTATATTAATATTCTTTTTATATTGTATTTAATGGTCCAATTGAAAAGTAATTCTGTATTTATTTAAGTGTGGTATAATAGGAATCGAGCTACAAGAAGTCAAATGGGGTGTTTTAATTATTGATTCTATAATTGATGGGATGTGAACTATTAATGAAATGTGATATGGAGAATAGCAGCCAGGAAAGTAGCCTCTATTGAGACAGACTCATTAAACAAAACGTTGCTGTCAATTTTATTGAGCCATCTTCAGTTGTCTCACAAGGGGAGTGTACGGCCTTCCCCTCACCGCACGGGCTTAACACATGCTGGCAAATCTTTTACAAGATTTTTTTTAGACGAACCCTTGAGAAAGCGCATTCTCTCGCTTTAACAGAATTTGTTTTTCATTAAGTACTAAACATAAAAAAATTTTCGTCCAAATCGGTGAGGGAAAGGCCGTACACTTCCCTTGTCCGAGTCTTTTTGAAAATAGAGTTGTCACATGTGCATAAGCAAATGGTTCAAAAAAATTGCTTATGTACAGTATTATAACAATGCAAATATATAAATTATTAGTATGATGATAGAGTCTGAAGAAAATTGTAAAATAAGACTCAGAAGATGAGGCAATCAAATTGGCCGAAACGTTTTGTTTAAGGTGTAGTTAGTTCTGGCTGCTGTCCATAAATTTAAATTTAGTAAAATAAAAATAACAGCAAGAGAATAACTAGTCAAAGTTAAAAAATAATTAAAACAGATGGTAAGTTTTAAAGAAATAGACGGAATTGTAAAGAGATCCCGAAAAAAATCAGATAAATGTAAAAGCTTTTGTACCCTTTGATCTTCTGCCGGGATTCGAACTAAGGAATTTTTACTTGCCATCCACTTGACCACAGCACAGCACTTGGCTATTTGAAAAGTGTGATTTTTTTCAATGGCGAAAATTAGTTTTCTATCAAACTCAAATAGCAGAGTGCAATGTTGTAGCCTGGTGGTGGTATAGCATGCCATGGCAGATCCATCGTTCGAATCCAGGTAGCAGTTAAATAAATATTATGTTTTTAAACATTACTTCATAGACCCAGTAGTTATATATATATATATACACATGTTTAACATTCTATATTTACCATTCATCAATCGATTGGCTTTTTTACGTGGAATGCGATCGGCTTCTGAAAAAAAGTAAATTCAGAGATATATTATCAAAAAACTTAAAAAAAAAAAAAAAAAAAACTAAGCATATTATTTATTTAGAATAATGAGAAAATATTATTATTTATTTTTTTATATAAAGTGAACAAAAAAGAGAGCTAATGAACATCAACATCATCCTAGGATCAACATTTTTTCAGGCCTCGTCGTGGCAATTAGGTTAAATTTATGAAAGGTAATTTTTTATTTCAAGTTGATATTTTCTCTATAATATGAAATATTAAATAATTTTATTATAGAAGAATATGACTGATGAGCAGTGATGTGGAAAAAAGGATACAGCTAGGTAATAAGTCTATATTTAAAAAGAAATTATTTTTAACATGCTTTATTCGTATTTACTTGTTAAACGACATATTATATATATATTTTAGTCAGAATGTTTTTTTTTTTTTTGACAGGTATAATGTAAAAATATTTGAAAGATAATATTGACAAGTTGACACGACAAATGTTCAACTTTTAAATCTTTCAAATATTATAACAATATACTTTTCACGTAAAAATGACATCCCGACAAATATGTACAAAAAGAAACCGAACTTTTGCTGTATCAGCTTTATTGCTTATTGTACAACATTTTAAGCACTGTCCTCTTCAAAATAGTCCCCTCTACTGTCAATACACCGTTATAATAGTTTCTTCCATTTTTGGAACGCCTCCTGGAACATATTTTGTGGGACGGTGCGCAGACTTTGTCCTAAATCTCCTCTATGGTTTAGAAACGAAGTCCTTTCAGCGGGTTTTACGGTTTGGGAAACAGGAAAAAGGAAGCAGTGAGCAGAGTCCTGAATTGTGGGAAGACCAGAGTTGCATCATGACTATGCGCCTCACACGTCACTCCTTGTCTGCAGCTATCTAGCAAAACACCTCATTCCCGATGGGACACCGTAATTTCTGGACCCAACCTCAGCAAACTTTTTCTTGTTTCTCAAAATGAAAACCGTGAAAGGACGTCGTTTTCAAACCATAGAGGAGATACAAGAGCCTGCTGCCGTCCCACAAAATCTGTTCCAGAAGGCGTTTCAAAAATGGAAGAAACTATGGGAACAGGGTATTGCCAGTAGAAGGGACTAATTTGAAGGGGGGCAGTGCTTAAAATGTTGTACAATAATCAATAAAGCAAATACAGCAAAAGTTCGGTTCTTTTTGTACACACCTCATATATGCCGTTTTACAGAATTCTTTGTGAAACTGTAAAAAAAAAAAAATTTAAACGTCTTTTAAAGGATTTTTAGAGGCTGATTTATCATCTCTCTTGGGAAGTATTACATTTAATAATATATTTTTAAACTTTATAAAAGGCTTTTTAAAAAGAAAATGAAGGTGTCTATGATCATTGCTAAATGATTTATTTTATTGTTATTAAATTTTTCCATTAGTGGGAATTCAAGGGGAACAAATAAAAGCCTACTCCCTTGCTCTGTGGGCGCCCATGACCCTGGCTGGCTGCTGTTTTTCTATAAATTATCTTGTTAGAATAATCCGAACATACCGAAAGAATTTATCTCTTTTTAATTAAAATTAAACTACAGAAGATAATTAAAAGGGAAATTAATTTTATTTTTTTCCAAGATTCCATGAGAAGAGAGCAGATGTCCTGTGTGCTTTCTCATTCCCTTAGTTCAACAGGACGCTCCTCATGGAGATTAGTCTTTAAAAAAAATTAATTAAAAAAAAATTGTGCAATTGTTATTTACCTTTGCATGGGCAAAATCCTCTGCAGGCTACTTTAATCATAGTCCGATGTATACAATTGTGATAATCCAGTCGACAGAGAGAAGAATATGTTCGATTATCCGTGCCGCATAGGAAAGTTGGTTTTACAACTGGACACATTTTACAACGGCTGTAAAAAAAAAGAAAAAAATTAATTCCTTTACATTAAACTAGTATATTCGAAAACTAGCAAGAAGGGCTAGAAGGAAAATAAATTTTTCCCTGTTTTGTATTTAAAAAGAAAAAATAATAAAAAGAGATTGATGAGAAATAAATTTAAAATCTTAAAATCTATAGCAGGGGTTCTTAATTCTGTGCAGTTCGCGAACCCCTTTCTAACTGTAAGCATTTTATGTCACCCTTCAAGCTTGATTTTTGAATCAGCATGAATTTCTTGGTGTATATATAATGTATAGGATATTAGAATTTTTGGTTCAATAATAAACTAGGAGTAAAAATAGTTATTTAATTTAATAAAAGTATTTTTTAACTAGAATTGAGAATTGTTTTACGGAACCCCCAGCAAACACTTCGCGGGTCACTGAGGAGCACAGTTTAAGAAACCCTGTTCTATACTTTAATAAAATTACGCGAACATAGTTGATTTTGAGATTGTGGCTGTGATGTTATTACAGTGTAGAATTGGAGATATCAGCCAAATTGGGATTGTCCAGGTTAATAAAACTCCCAGGATAAGACGTTTCGGCCTGAATTTATTTGGTCATCTTCAGTTATCGGGAATTATACACATAGTGCAAGTGCACAATTTGGGGGGCTGTGATCAAGCCAGGACTCGTCAATAATAAAATATATTTGCTTCATACAAAATTCTATGGTTCATGTGCCCACTCAGAGATAATTGATCACATGTGCACTTGCACTACTGGTATGTGTATAATTCCCGATAACTGAAGATGGCCAAATAAATTCAGGCCGAAACGTCCTATCCTGGGATTAACCTGGACAATCCCAATTTGGCTGATATCTCCAATTCTCCACTGTAGTTACGCGAACATGTCCATTAACTCTTCTTCTTCTTCTGTCCTCGCTATTATTAATCCCGCGGTGCGGGGTCGGCGGAACATGTCCATTAACTAAACTGACTAATTTTTTAATAATAAGTTCTACAACTTTTTTTACTATCCCTCGATTTTTATTATTTATCTTTATTTTAATTGCCACAGCTACACACGTCGGCACAGGATTTAGGTGTGTTTATGGTTAATTAAAAAAATTCTTAACTATTTTTTAAATATAGGTGAAACGTGTGCATCAACTTTTTCGAATTTTCATCTTCAAGACCTGTTTTTTTATAAAAAATGTTTACATTTAGATCGATATTCAACATATATTTACTATATCTATCTTATATATATATAAGATTTTCAAATTATAAAATTATAAAACCACATTTAAACATTTTCCATTAGTTAAAATTTTTTATGCACATCATTATTTATATTATATACTATACTGACCTGATTCAATTTAACAGAATTTTCTAGGTTTTTATTATCCAATACGTTCTTTTGCATTTATTTGAGACTTATATAAATAATGATGTGCTTAAAAAATTTTAACTAATGGAAAATGTTTAAATGTGGTTTTATAATTTTAAAACCTTATATATATTGATAGATATAGTAAATATATGTTGAATATCGATCTAAATGTAAACATTTTTTATAAAAAAACAGGTCCTGAAGATGAAAATTCGAAAACGATGATGCACACGTTTGACCTGGAAAAATTAAACGTATAATTAAAAAATAGATTTTTTAAATTAACCATAAACACAACTTAATCATGTGCCGACGAGTGTAGCTGTGGCAATTAAAATAAAAGTAAATAAACCTCGTCTCAGAATTGAATAAAAGGTTATTATTTATATTTTGATTTTAATATTAATAAAATGAAGATATGAGCAAATTGTCTCTAGGCCCATAAGACATTATATATATAAGAGTAAATTGATCATCCATCAAAATTTTATCCAATCTATTTTTAAATGATTAATTTCGTTCAAGGGTATTGTAAGAATTTATATCTAAACCTACATATATGAGTAGCAGGGCCGCAGGCAGACTTACGGGCCCCGGGGCTACTTACTAATACGGGCCCCCCCCAAAAAACTTTTTTTTTTTAGTATATAAAAGGCTATTGAGCCTTCATGCCAACAGTTTTTACACAGTTTTTGACACAACTTTTGAAATAGTTATACATAGCTTACAATATTTATTTAAATAAAGCTATTTAAAAATTTTTCAAAATTTCCTAAACAAAGAGTTACAATAATTTATCGAGGCCAGATCCGGACAGAGAATTTCAGGGAGGAATCTGGGGGTATGGAAAATTTTTGAAAATTAACCACTGAAACCTGCATTTTTAGCTATCCTGAATCGTGAAAAGATCAAACTTGATATGAGCTTAAAGGGCCCAGGCCCCTGAGAAAAAAATTTCAAGAAAATGATTTTTTAGTTGAAATTTTAAGATTTGAGCGTAAGGGGCCCGGGCCCCCTGAGGAAAAAAATTTCAAGAAAATGATTTTTTTTAGTTGAAATTTTAAGATTTGAGCTTAAAGGGCCCGGGCCCCCTGAGGAAAAAAATTTCAAGAAAATGATTTTTTTAGTTGAAATTTTAAGATTTGAGCGTAAAGGGCCCAGGGCCCCTGAGAAAAAAATTTCAAGAAAATGATTTTTTTAGTTGAAATTTTAAGATTTGAGCTTAAAGGGCCCGGGCCCCCTGAGGAAAAAAAATTTCAAGAAAATGATTTTTTTAGTTGAAATTTTAAGATTTGAGCGTAAAGGGCCCAAGGGCCCTGAGAAAAAAATTTCAAGAAAATGATTTTTTTTTTAGTTGAAATTTTAAGATTTGAGCTTAAAGGGCCCGGGCCCCCTGAGGAAAAAATTTCAAGAAAATGTTTTTTTTTAATTATTTTAATTTAACCATGAAATTTAATTTTTATTAGAATTTTAAGGTGGGAGCGCAATGGGCGGGCCCTCGCCCCGGGGAAGCCCCCCTGCCCCCCTGTCTGGGAGAGAAGGTGTCTTGAGTAAATCCTTCTCAAACTAATTTCATATTTCAAAATTTATTTAAACGAACACTTATAAGTCATAAACAACTCAAAATTTAGTTTAAGTTTTATACAGTATGTTTTTGGAGTGGCGAGAAAGAAAGAGAAAAAAAAATGATAACTTAAACCTGGTTAAATTTCGAGTCGAGTTGAGAATAACACTTTATTCACCTCACATATTTCACTTGTTATAAAATATTTATTCTGTTTTTTACCATCTTTCTTAACTTGACGATAAATTTTTTTATTTAGTCTTAAATAAAAATGAAAAATTTTTCAAAAAAAAAAAAGTTTTTTATTTAACAATTCGAATAAAATAATAATAATATAAAAATAGAGGAGAATAAGGCTTAGATGAATACTAAAAGTAAATGACTTGAAAATGGCCCGTTACGTACTAACCCTTCTCCACCCTTAGTCGGTTTCGACTTGAATAATGAATGAGAGCAATAAAATAAAAAAAGAGAGGGACGGACAGACATTTAAGCTTCATACATTCAACTATAAAAGTAAATTTCGAAAAAATAAACACCTAATTTAACAGAAAGAAAAATCAATAAATCTAAAAAATATCGATAATCTATATAATAATTCGGAGTGTCCGTCTGTCTTCCTCCTCCGTCCCCGTCCGTCTTCTGTCTGTCTTCTTCTTCCGTCTTCACGCCTGTTTGACCAACTCTCCCGTTGGAATTTTGAGACGAAATTTTGCAGTCTTATAGAGGACGTTATGGAGAGTCCCGAAATACTCGGGTCCCGAAATTCCTATAACTTTTCGAGTTATTAATTCTTAAGTTACGATTTCTCCCATAGGAAATGTATAGAGAAATATTTAAGATTCTTTGAGTTGTGTATTCTATGGGTAAACAAATTCTCAAGCAGGCACTGGACTGGAATAGTAGTAGTAATAATAATTTTCTTTACATAATTAAGAAAGCGAGGGAGGCCCGACCAGCTGGAGGGGTCCAGGTACCCCCTCTACACCACCAGTTTTTCATAATTAAGAAAGGAGGGCAGCGGGCCGCAGTTGGGGGGCAGGGGGGACCTGTCACACCACCAGATTAGACGAGCGCGAGTGCCAGGGGGGACCCCTAGCCGATTGGAAATTCAAAGGTCGTAAAGGGCAAAATAGCAAAAATGAGTTATATATACAGAAATGTTCAGCTTTTTGAGCTTTATAAAACAGTCTAATTAAAGTTGTGCTATCTCAAAAAAAAAACAACAGACAATTAGCAGGTGTAAGTGACATTAAAATAAAACATAAGGGCGTAAAGGATCTTGAGCAAATTTGTCAAAAAGAATTAGAAATTCTGTGAAGATGTGTCTTTCAAAGACTTAAATAGTACTAAAGAATTTTTTCGTTTTTTGCCTTTCCTGAAAAGTAGCATTTTGTCCTTTACACGACCTTTGAATTTCCAAGTATCGATATAAATAGCTACCAAATAAGATGAAATGATCTTTATTTAAATCTTAAACTGAATGCAACATTAAATAGAGAGATCAATTTACCTAATGGTATCAGATTGATCTTCGGATTCTTCTTGATCCTCCTCAGCATCATAGAAGACATCATCATCTTGTTCTTCTCGTTTCGAAGCAGCTGCTTCTGTTTCTGCTTGATATCTCGATTTCGGAATTACAATATCTCTGAAAAATAAAAACAATTATTAATTTGGTAGAATTTAAAAAAAAAATTAATGTATCATTTATAATAAAATTAAATTAGAACAAGAATTATAATAAAAGTAAAGTTTTTGATCTTCAGAATTTAACTGAGTTTAATATATTCCACAATTAAAAGTTTAAAAGGAATATTTAGAAAAAAAATACAGAAAACATTTCATCAAAAACTTCTTTCAAATCCTATCTAGTGTTGGCCAAGGGTGTATTTTATCTATTATCCTCTTTAACGTATACATTGGTTGAACAATAAGAATGTCACTTGATGATTGGGTTGGAGGATTTTCTGACGGTGATAGGAAAATATTAATAAATATTCACTGCAATGAAGAGGATACAATGCTTGTTGCCTCCTCACAAGAAGAACTGAGCAAGTTCAAGGAAAAGTCAAAGATCCAGCTCTAATAAAGGTCTGCAAATGAACTGGAATAAGGCATATCCTTCAAAAAGATCGGAAATATATCAAGGCGATGAGGGCAGGCAGAAGAATGACAACTTCATCTTAGGGCAATTTAACTTCTAGATTCTCGTTCGAAGACCCATTTTTTGTTATTTCCGTGAGTCGACCAAGAAAACTTTAAAGGCAAAGTGGAAGAAAAACAGCCAAGAGGGCGAGAACAATCTACTTATCACATTTAAAGAAACGGCACACAGGCTGACTTATAATAATAAAATTAGGAGATAAGGTATTATTTGAAATTGCCTTTCAGTTTATATTAAAGATGAAAATTTTAGATAACCAATTTTTCATAGACTTTATGTCGTTCTTAGGCTGAACGCACACAGATAGAGCAAAAATGTTTTCGAACAAAACGTTTTGTCCAAGAGCAAAACGTTTTGCTCAATGCCAACGCACACTAATCGAGCAAAACGCTCAATGGCAAAACATTTTGTTCAATGATGTCGAATCATGTCCAATTGTGTTTTGTCTCTTCGGTGTGCGTTGACCCATAGAAAAGCAAAAACGTTTTGTTCGAAAACCTTTTTGCTCAATTGGTGTGCGTTCAGCCTTATAATATTATTTAATAGTGCATTTATAGTATATATATATATTTTATACTGATACAATTATTATTAATAACGACTCATTAATTCATACACTTAATTTATATAGAAGCTAAGAAGTGAGCTTAAACTATCCAATTTAAGTGGTTTGTTAATTTGTGCATACATTTAGATTGTAAATTTACAATCGTTTCCAATATGGAATTAATCTCTAAACCCACTCTAATAATTATGTTGTTGTTGTTGTTAATGTCAGGTGGAGGATTTGTTAATATCCTAAAGTATTTGTTTTCAACCCTTTCAAGATGATACACATTTGATTTGGCGGAAATGAGAATTTATATATCGAAATAATCTCTAATAGAATTAATTTATGAATGTAGTAGACAAGAGATAAGAAAAATAAGTTATAAATGTCATTTGGTATATAGGCTGATAAAATTAGAACAAAATATATCCATTAGGGGATATGAGATGTATGGCTATAGAGAAGAAATGTTTAAATAAAGAAAGACAAAAAGTTGGCAGTGAGAAAAAGGCATATATAATTTCCTCTTAAACGGAAGGGTCTCAGATTATATATGGCTTTGACACTGTCCCCGGCTATGATGATGGTCCAAACCTAAGACAGAAACGTTAGCCGTGGACTCATGCAATAAAGAAACTTTCTTGGCTGCAACCTCTTGTATTTTTTATTTATTTGCACATATAAAAACAGTCCTTTTTTTTTGATAATTAAAAAGAAATTTGTTCAAGTATCCTCGACAAATAATTTTCAACGCCTACGTCCCTGACTTAATAAGCTTTTAATTTTAAAATTGTAATACATGCTTATTATATATTTAAGATATAAATACAAAATAGTTCTTGATATTTAACATAAATTTAATTATTTACCTTGGGAATTGTGGTTAAATTTTTCTTTACAATTTTTATGCTTGCCCACTTTTTTAATATTTCTTTTCAAATGAAAGACTTTGATGTTTAATGGATATTTAATTGTCAAATTCTTCATTTTATGCAATAAAATGATGTTTTCTTAATATATAATTATATCAAATTCAATCACTCAAATTAAAAATCAAAATGTCTACACCAAAGAGTATAAATCATATAAGTATCTTATACTCTTTGGTTGATATGTCAATGGTCTACACGGAGAGTTAGAGGAATTAGTTGTAAAAACTGATGTCTAGATGTCTCTGTGATCGCTCCGCTCGACAGTCAATTTACAAATTTTTAATCTAGGGTAATTTTTTAGTAAATTGCAATGAGAAATTCTCAAAAAAGTCCGACGACCCTCTAGAGTAGAAAAATACATTGTGAATATTAATTATAATATTTTGCCAGTCCGATGATAAACAATTTAAATAAATTGAGTGGTTCAGGTGAGATCTTTATGCATGGCCGTAACTAGAGAATTTGGCTGGGGAGGGGGAGGGGGGGCATGGGACCAGCTACTCTCCGGTGGGCCTGGAAAGCCCCATATTTTCTCAATTTTTCTTGGAGTAAGGAGCTTTCTGAGGAGGGGGGCCACGAGCTTTCTGGGGGGGAGGCACCCCCCTAGGTACGCCCATGTCTTTATGTGAAAGGCCAGAGGGGGTGGGATATGAGGTTCTCCGTGTCGACCTCACAGAAATTAAGACACAAACAGAAAGAAAACTGATTTTAATAAAATCTTGTATTGCCGTAACCAGTGCCGGAATAAACAAGATGGAGGCCCTTAGGCAGTCGAAATTTCGCCCCCCCAAAAAAAAAAAAAATGTTTAAAATGTCCTTACGGTGTTAGTGGAAAAATCGAAATTTATATATAAATATATAATATATATATATTTTAAAAATTTTCATAAAGAATTTTCCATTCAATAAAACATTATATAATTTTACACAAAGGGGCGCCAAATGGCCCGCAAAACAAAAAATTACATTTTTATTTTTATTATAATTGATTTTTGGAAAATATATTTTAAATTTTGTGCCAGTGTAATATAATAATTTTGTATATTTTACATATTATATGGTTTTCGAAAGAGCGCTAAAAAGGTATTGTGCCCCGGGCGGGAGTTAAACTCGCTACGCCACTGTCTACTAGCTTATCGTGAGATTGTTAGATAATTAGAAGTTAGGCAATCGGCCCTAAAGAGGTTTAAATTTATAGGATTGAGGTTTAGTTTTTAAAGTCAGAGATCACAACACTTCTAACCACAATGCAACAAGATTAATAGATAAATACTTATAAAATTTTAATAATCGGTTTCGTAGAAGTGGCTGGGATTAAATATTTTGATTAGATCATGAGGGAGCATTCTCTTCACCAAAAAAAGTCCAAAATCTCACGACGATTCGGTCTAAATTTATTGGACTTTAACATAAGGTGATATGGAGTTGTCATATGGAAGCCATATAAAAACTCCCTGTAACCTGATGATGATCCAATAAATATATACACCGAAACGTCATGAGATTTGAGGGTGAAGAGACTGTTGACTCCTTTCTTAATCATCATAAAATTATAATAAACAATTGACCGACATAATTGGTCTACAGACAGACTGGTGAATTTTTAAAATGAGGAAATTACAACATCCCTTTCGTAATATATAGAGGGAGCAATAAAGGCAACAATCCCATTATATAAAGCCGAGTAGTTAGTTGTCCGCTGGGATAAGACATCTACACTTTTACCCCTAATTGGAAAGTTTTAATGAATGATTAACGCGATAAGATAAATTTTCAAAGAAAACGTATTTTCGATTTCCTCGGGTCTGAAATCCATTTTAATTAAACAAATTCTTTAAAATAATAATAAAAAAAAATTTTATTAAATAAAAATTCATGATTTTAGATAAAGTGTTTTATTTATTTCGGTCACTCATTCGTAATTACCAGGTGTATCTGAAGAAGACCACAGATTGAGAGTGCGAAACGTTATATAGAAATAATACACATTTTACAAGAAATAATGATTTTCTATTAGAGTTCAACCAAAACAAGATATTCAGCCGAAACCGAATTTCGGCCTCAATCTTAGTTTCGGCCGAAACCGTAACCGAAAAATTAATATTTTTTTTTTTTTTTTTTATGAAATTTTTTTCCCCCTCCCGTGAAAATTATTTGACCTTTTTTTTGCATGCGAGTCTCATCCCATCTTTTCAGACTCAGATTCTCAGGCCGAAAATTTCGGCTACTTTTTGGCCGAAACCAGGATTTTATGCCAAACTTTCGTTTTGGAATATGAAAATTTGGGTATTATTTTAACCTATTATTTGAAAATAGGCAACCAGAAGAGCAATGATGCATGTTCGGTTGCCTTCTCTAAAAGACAGGCGTTCCAAAAAAAAAAAAAAAATCTTTAAAATAAAATAATTAGATTTTGGGTTTAGGCCTAACAGTGGTTTGTTTAGGCTGAACGCACACACCAATCGAGCAAAAACGTTTTCGATCAAAATGTTTTGTCCACGAGCAAAACGTTTTTTGTTCGAAAACGTTTTTGCTCGTTCGGTGTGCGTTCAGCCTTATTTGTAAAAATTACAACCTTTCGGGCACTCATTCTGTGGCCTTCTTCTCTTTTAGGCTAGTTTCATAAAAACTAAAATTTAATTTTTATATTTTAGAACATTGATTAATATTTCATTTCATTTCTTTATCAAACTATATGTGTGCATGAATATCTAGGGTGAACGTGGTCAGGGAGTCTAAAATTTGTCGGATACTTTGTAGAGGGAAGGTAGAATTGATATTGTGTACACCTTTCAAAAAAAAATCTTATTTAATTTTAAGAATATAATTACTCAATAAGAGTTCATTATGTAACGTTATTTAGGTAGAAAAGCAATTAATATTCTCTACCACCACCAGAAAAAAGTGAAGGGATGGACAGAGGCTGTCAAAAAATTGCTTCCCCCTTCACAGCCACCACTAATAATTTTACAAAAATAAAAACTCTGATTAAATAGAATATATGGACCCTGTTATGCAATGGTGTGTCAAAGACCAAAAATTCAAAATTGAGTTAGTTAAGCACAGAATATTGTTTCAATGCTTTAATTATATACTATTTTTTTATGACAATTGTCCTAAAAAAATTTAAATTTAATTTTACTTGCACAATTGACAAGAAAAATAATATATAATCCAACTGTAAACAAAAAACTTTATTGTTGATTTTCTCAAAACTCGATTTTGGTCTTTGACACACCATTGCATAACAGGGTCCAAAAAATATATAAAATTAAAAAAACGTGCTGACCTCGCTTGACACACTAATGCATAACAGGGTCCATATAATCACGTTCAGATCCGTGAAGATAAATCATACAATTTAATATTTATTAATTTAAATATCCGACAAATGAGAGGTATTCTCATTTACGACCATCGAGAATGCGCCTGGTTGACGGAGAAATTTGAGGCTTCGTATTTGATTCTCCCGAAAACTAATTTAGAGATCTCCGCTAGTTTAAATATCGGAATGCCGAGCTGTGGTCTAGTGGTTAGGGCACACGGAGTACAAATCGCTGGATCCGTGGTTCAACTCCCGGCGACACACTTTAACTTTTGTCGGATATTTAAATTAATAAATATTAAATTATAAATATAAGGTAGAGTAGCAGTACCAAGGATTGCTATGCCTGCTCTTCCCCTTTTCCCTCTTTGTAAAAAACATTAAATTTGCGGAATTAAATGGTTATTATTTACCCCGTTATCCTTCCCTCATTGAATGGGCCACTGTTTTGTGTCTCCCCACACCATAAATTTAACTCGCGCCCGAGACACAATACCTTTTTAGCGCCCCCCCTCCCATTCGAAACCATATAATATTATATGTAAAATATACAAAATTATTAAATTACACTGGCACTAAATTTGAAATATATTTTCCAGAAATCAATTATAATAAAAATAAAAATAATCAAGCAATTGTTTGTTTTGAGGACCATTTGGCGCCCCTTTGTGAGTAGCGCCCGGGGCATGATGCCCCCCTTGCCCCCCCCCCACTCTTTAACAGGCCGCAACTGGGTAGAAATAAATTAAGTTTAAGGTCATACTCTTACTCTATAACGAGAATAAATTTAGAAATGTGAAATAGTCGTATCATCTTATTTACTTTAAATTGTCATCAAGATTCCCCAGAGAGGAAAACAAACATTTAAAAAATATAAAAATAAAGTAAATATAAATAAATAATTTTTAAAGCATTTATTCATTCATTTTTGAAAGAAATTGGTATAATTTATATGATAAAGATCTTATTATTTTTAGGGATATGTCAAGGTTGGAATAATAAATTTTCTTAATAATTAAGGATATGTTCTTTTTAAAAAAATGCGAAAGAGAAAAAGGAATTTTATTTAGAAAAAAATAAATAAATAAACTGGGTCAAATGGGTCCGCCATTTTCATATAGACTCGATCGATGAATTTGCTCCAATGGGCGTAAGTTATTTAAACTGGTCATGAAATTCCCCCCCCCCACCTCAATTCTTATTTAGTGAAGAATGATAGGATTATAAGATAATAGTAAATTTATACAACATAAATTCATTATGTTTTTAATTAATAAAATTTATTATAATCGTAAATTTAAATAAAAAATGATTAAATAACAATCAAAGAAATTTTTTTATATTCAGATTTAATTAAGTTGCGCGTCTCTGGGTGCTAATTTTGGGAGATTCCAGCGGCCACAATTTTGAAGCTATCGACTTCAAATTTTTTTTAAATTAAAGTAATTTAAAATATCTACAACTTATAGAAGGCCTTTTTTTGATTTTCGAAAAAATAAAATTTTTTTTAGATTAATTGCATTAAATAAAAGATATTTTTAAAAAATTCGCTCTATATCTTATAGATAATTAAATTAGTAATCATTGTGTTAAAAAATAATTAATTTTTTACCCTTAATTAATTAGCTGGAAACTTTCAAATGAAATGGAATAAATCCCTTGTATTCCTATGGGAAAAACTAACGCCATCTCTTGCCGCCTCGAGTAACTCGGTAGTCAATCGTGACCTAACGGTTTTTCGAGACGCGCACCTTTAAGTCAAGGGCAATGTTAGATTTTTTGGGGGTGTTTTTTTGATCCGAACTATTACCCCTCCCCCTTATAAATTTTATAAAATTTTTTGGATTTTTATAAGCAATTAAAATAAGAGAAGATTTTTCAGTCAATTTTCTTTTATTTTATTGATTCATGTTTCGGTCTATACCAGTGTTTTCCATTCTTTTGAAGTCCACGGCACCACAAGTGCGTTGGGAATAACATTGCACACTAAAGGCACCCTTCCTTTTTTTTTTCCCTAGCAAAACAAAATCCCCCCCCCCCCTTTGTTTCAAAATCATTTTACCTTTTTTTTAGGAAGACCAAATTTTCGCCGCCCTCTGGAAAATTATTTTCCCCTTGCATGGAAATCTTTTTTCTTTTTTTTTTTTAGAGGAACGAAATTTTTGCCTTCTGTGGGAAATTTCCCCCTCCTGTCCTGAAAATCATTTTAACTTTTTTTTTTTACAAAGCTTAATTTTACCGCTCCGGAAATTTTTAATTCATTTTGCCTTTTTTCTAGCTAAACTTTATTTTTTCCGCCTTTTTTTCTTTTACTAAATTGCTCGCGGCACCCCCTAAGTCATTCTTGCGGCATCCTTGGGTGCCGGGGCACACTGATTGGGAACCACTGGTGTATACTATCGAGAATTAATTATGAAGATGGTTTGTACAGAATCCGAAAAGAAGTTTGATAGGTAATGAAATAAAATAGACTGCACAGTATTGTCTCTTAATGATCCCATCACATCAAATAATTTTTATGAGATCTAGAAATTATTTAATTCAAATTTTTTTGCCATTCCATTGTCTTCAATAAATTCCATTCATACCTGATCGAATTCTTTTTTTTCTTTTGGGAAAATTTAAAATTATTATTAAATTAATTAGTAAATAAAAATTAATCCAATAAGAGACGTGACAAAATAAGCAAAAAGACAAAACAATTATTTATGGCATAATGCACTTTTAAAAGGACATAATCATAAAATGACATGGGAAAAACCCCC
Source organism: Euborellia annulipes (assembly GCA_023213315.1). Classification (NCBI taxonomy): domain Eukaryota; kingdom Metazoa; phylum Arthropoda; class Insecta; order Dermaptera; family Anisolabididae; genus Euborellia; species Euborellia annulipes. The sequence continues at coordinate 12,062 of JAKCPI010012828.1, read as the reverse complement.
CGAAAAAAGGGAGAGAGGTAAATGGTTGGTCACCATAATTGCAATAACAACCTGTGTCTCGCACATGTGCGGTCGGTCGATCCTTTGGGACTTTTAGCTCTTTGTACAAGCATGAGTCAACACAAATTAGGGTTGTTGTTACTATGTAAAGGGCGATCATTATCAGGTATATTTGAAGTTGATACTACCGGCGTATTTTGTTGTAAAAAGTCAAATGGCTTTTGTATATATGATATTATTGTTAAAAATTTTGGGGATGTCCCAAGACTATAAAACATTTAGCTTTTAACTAAATTTCTTCGTTTTCATAGAATTTTGGCTAATATAGGGTCAATTAGAAATTTCTCTCAAAGTACAAGAGTTTTTTTTTTTATTTAGGTAAGGAATATAAAAATTTAAGTGCTTATTCAAGAGGTGGGAAAATTTTTTTAAAATTTATTTCCGGAAATAGAAAAGTCGCATCCATTCTCCGAACAACATACACTCAATTATCCTCTCTATTCAAGCATCCGGATCCTCTATTATCTGATAAACGCAACATGTTTACAAATTTTTACTGTTAGATAAAATGAGAGAGAAAGTATTGGATTCATGTCAAAAATTCAATGTCGAGATTTTGTTGGATATACAAGTTTTGAGGCCAAAAAGTGGGTCTATCTGTCTGTCTTTGATCTCAAATAATAGGTTGAAATTTGTATTTAAGTTAAAGTACAGTGAGAGACAATATTAAGTCCCACCCATGCGTTTTATACTTGTGATTATTTCATTGCTTTTATAAAAGAAAATGAAAATCTTTATTGAAAATTTTCTAGGTTTGAAACATGGAAATTTCCATTAAAAAATAAATAATATTTTTTTTAAAACAATGAAATAATCACAAGTAGAAAACACTTGGGTGAGACTTAATATTGTCCCTCACTGGCCACAAGTGCCTGTGCGAGCCTTGAGCTTAGGCAACCAAAATGCTTAGCCGTCGGAATTGTTGTCTTAAAAGTAGTAAATATTTCCCATTCCAGTTGCATTAAAAAAAGATGATTTATTTTTAAAATATTGGTTTGGTTGACAACTCTTCCGACGGCTAAGCATTTTGGTTGCCTAAGCTCAAGGCTACTCTCGAGCACACCAGACACTGGCGACTGTATCCGCCCTGGCACGTATCACAAAACTTTTGAATAACATTTAAAATAATGATAGCCTCAAAATTGTCTATAAAAGAAAATCCATCCAGTAGTTTTGGAGTCTATAGACATGGAAAAGTAGTTGAATTCGAGTTCTAAATCCTATTCAGGGGCACCAAGGCAAATTTTTACCTACTCAGCCTCATCTGGTCACCTTATATACAAAATTCTTTACGTATTTGGGAAGGATTAAAAAATCGACTATAATATCTAGAAATACAAGACGACAGATAAAAAGAAACAAGCTAAATAAAAGCGTTTAAAATGGTTGAGAAACACGGAGAGAGGTGATTCGGACACACATTCCAAACTTAACGTCTCTTTGTATTTGATCTGCACCATTGGAGCCAAAAAGTCTCGATGTTTGTATCAAATCGGACGAACGTGGGTACTGAGTTATAGAATGATGTTAAATAAAATTTAAATTTATAAATTTATATGCATTTTTTAATAAATTTAAAAATATTCACTAATAAACTCTCATATTGAGTACTTATTTATAAGCTACCGAGATTACCGGTTGTGAGATTATAAATTGGGTCAGGGGATCCGCCCAAGAATTAAAGATACAAAACCTTCCATGGGATTAATAAATATTATATTATACGTAATATCATCTTTAATAAAATATGTTCGCGTTTAGTAGTACATTCATTTTTTATTTTATTTTTTTAATGTATTAATAATTTAAAAATCTGGCGTGACTGGTCGCACAGTAAAACTTTCTTGCCTTCAGTAGGAGAAAGTTGTGTTCTGTCACACCAGATTTTTTGAGTTGGCATATGTGTAAGAGAAAGTAAAAAATATAATAACGTAGAACTTTCATTTTTGAAGGATCCTAAATTAATTAACTAATTAATTAGACGATTCTCAACGAAGTTTATTTTGAATTGAATTTCTGCAGCTTCTATTCGTTGTACTACTTGTTTTATTGAATAACACAGAACATCAGTACAACGAATAGAAGCTGCAGCAATTCAATTTAACTAATTAATTAAAAAAAAAATTATTAGAGTCTAACCATCATGAGGTAGCAGTCTCCTAACCAATTGATTATTTCAAGTTCATTCCAAGAGTGAAAAAAGTAGCCAGTATTTTTAAAAAGTACTTGAAATTCTGTTCGAGTTATAGAAATCATATTTTTCTTTCTTTTCGCCTAAACCTTCGGGGTCGACAAAAGTGATATAAATTTTATTCCATCGAAAATATAGAGGGAGGCAGTAGTTATAATCAGGAAATGAAAATAAAATACGGTTCGTATTTTCCAGACTCAAAATTCTTTATTCTCATTTACGAAGTTTAGATGACCCATAATCAGAACCAACCATTAAATAATAAATTGATTAAGTTTCGGCATTTATTAGAAAAAGTTTTACTTACAATCTAACGAAAAAACCCTCTATATTTTATCTCTATGCTGAAAAAGACCCTAAACAAATTAAAAACAAAATCAGGTCTATTCTCTAAAAACAGACGTTAAAATTTAAAATAAACAATTGGCTGTTAAAAAAGTAATGTAGAAACAATGAGGTTAAAAAAATGCTATTCTCTAAACCAAAGTTTTTAACAGCGACGTTAACATTTTGCATTTAATTTAAAAGCTATCAAAATCATAACCTTACTTTTTAATAGGAACCGACCGAATATTCGGTTTCAGTTACGGTTTCGGCCAGTTTCGCCAAAATCATGGTTTCCCCCCCATTTCTTCCCCCAAAAAGTAGCCGAAACTTTCTGCTGGCCGAAACTTGAGTCTTAAAAAAAAAGGTCACGTAACGCTCAAGGGACCATTTTTGATCTTTTATAGGAAATCACAAGTTTCGGTTAAAGTTTAGGCCGAAACTAAGGTTGAGGCCGAATATTCGGTTTCGGTTACGGTGAAAACCTTGTTTCGGTTCCATCCTACTTCTTAAGCTAAGGACGCCATGTTTATTTTAAACAAGACGTTAAAATATTAAAGGCACCGCCTACGTTATGGCATTAATTTTGTAACACTATTTCTAAATATTAACGCTTTTTTGTTCTACAGAGTAGCTTTTTGAGGCAAGGAAGTGAATAGCATTTTTTAACGCTGATTGTTTTTTACATTCATTACTTTTTAACACCCATTTGTTTATTTTAAATTTTAAAAAAAAAACAACCCAAAAAAAAACCAAACCAATTCCACTCCTGATTTTTTTAATTTTAACGTCTGTTTTTAGAGAATAGACCTGAATATAGCATATGGGTAAGAGAAAGTAAAATTGATTTTTTTAAACACGAAACAAAGCACTACACAATTTTTTAAATTTCTTAGGACTATTTATATAACCTTAATATATTATTATAGAGAGATCCGTTAAAATGTAACTTGACCTTGGGTCAAGTCGGATAAAGGTGTGAATATAACTGCACTTATTTTATGTAAATACTCTCAGACAAAGTGGGTGAATTATTCTGCACATCCAGCCTTCGATAGATTGCTCTAAATGTTTAATAAAATAGTTAAATGTTAAACGATCAGTAAAAAGATTTTAAAGAAAAATGCCATCTGAAAATGTTGATATGTTTTAAGTTCCTATCATCAATGAAGCAGACCTATCTATCAATGCCTATTTAATTCTTTTTGACATTTTTTTAGTACGAAGATTTGTTAATTTTTTTTTATTACATAAACCGGGTCCCAACAAAGAAAATGAAAAACGGGGAAATGATGAATTGATTTTGTTTTTTAAACCTTCCCTCTTGTTGAAACTATTATAAATCCATCCATTCATTATTTTTCGACAGCTAATGAGTGATTCCTTTCTCTTCATCAAGTTAAAAATACAAAGTTTATTTTCTTAAAACCAGTATAAAAAAATCAAGTTAAACTTTCAATGTGCTAATAATTATTTTTACCTTTTACTTCAGACAAAAAAAGAAGAGTTTTTATCGAAAATTGAATATTTACTGATAAGGGCATCCCAAATTATTTTAATAAAATTTTGATATTATTTTTCACATTGATTTACTGTGAATTTAAATAAAATAAAATTTTAGATATGGGAAGAGTGGAGCCTTGAGCTTAGGCAACCAAAATGCTTTAGTCATCGGAAGTGTTGTCTTAAAAACTTTCACTTTCACTTCAGTAGCGATAAATAAATAATCTTTTTTTTAATACAACTGAACTGGAAAATAAGATAACACTTCCGACGACTAAGCATTTTGGTTGCCTAAGTTCAAGGCTTCACTCAGGACACATGCGAGTCAAGTGTTCCAATGCGAGGAATTTAAGTAATAAAATTTACTCCATATACAATTGGTTAAGGGAAGTTTTACTTATTTGTATGTATCTCTTATTGACTACATGAATCCTCTTTTCACCCTTCAAAAGAATTAATAAAAACATTTTTTTTTTTTTAATAAAGGAAAAAATATTGATTTTTCTATCACCCTTTGGTTCACAATCTTTAAGTTCGTTGAAAATTTTAAATTTTCCCCTGATGTTTATTTTATATTATATTAAAATGATATATAACGTAGTAAAAGTATATTATAATACTCATTAAATATTATGGAATATGCACTATTTTTAAATTAAATTTGTTTTTTTATTACCATACTTTATATATGCTCTAAAAAGAACTGAAGAACGTGTAATTATAAAACATAAATAACATAGAAAGTAATATCGTTGAATTTCCATACTGGATAAGAAAAAAGGATTCGCCAAAAATTATAATTCGATGAGATTGTAGATTTTGCAGCGAAAAGAATGGCTCGTTATAATCGGTAAATGGAGATTGTGTAACGCTATGGTTTTTTTCATTTGAACAAAAGAGTTAATAAGAGTGAGCTATGAAGTTAATAAGCAGTCCCTTGATATTTCTCTTTAAATTTGGAAAATTTATTGCTAATTTAAAGAGAAATTAAAAAAAAAATCTTTAACTAGAACAATATCAGGGTCAATAGTGCAAGGGTGGATACAAGGGGGGGGGGTAAAGGGGGTAATTACCATCCTGAGATTTATACTTTTTTTTTCCAAAAAAAAAAAAAATAAATTATTTTTAATGTAAAATTTTAAAAATTAATATTTAAAAATTTGTTTTGCATTTATATTCTGGCAAACAAATAGAGAATGCGCCTTTAAATTGCCGAAATTAAGAAAAAATAGCGTGCTGTGCGACCAGTCGCACCAGATTACCACCCCAATTGTATTTTGCAATCCATTTAGGTGTCCGGTTCAGAGTATACAGAGTATTAAATCATCAATGAAAAATAAGAAAACTATCAAATTGGGCCGGGGACCTAGGAGAAAGGTAGTTTGTGAAAGTGTGGAGGCCCTGGTTCGAGCTCAGAGGGTGCAATTTTGTCCAATCATAAACACTAACTCATCTCGCAAATCTTGACTGAATAATGAACAATCTTAGGAGAGGATTAGCAGAGGGGATAAAGCAGTTAAGGTGAGTCTAGAAAAACCGTTATTAGCACATTCAGAAGCTTGTTACTTTAGGCGGCAAGAGATGGCATTAGTTCTTCCCAAAGGGAAACAAGCGTGTTATGCCCTTGGGACTTGGTGCTAGAGCGTGCTAACCTCGAATACCAAAAGTCACACACTTGTGAACAGTCCCTCATTCGATGAGCAACTCCTCACAATCTACAAGCCAGGCTACGACCTGGCACCCGGTCCGCTCCAGGACCGCCAAACACTCCTCTAAGAAATTAGAGGAGCTTTCGAGGGAGAATGAACTGCTCAAGCAGCAGCTCGCCACAATGCAGGCCGCACTCGTGCAGCTGGGCGTGGACTTAAAGTCCTTAGCCCCCAAGAAGCCCACCGGACAACAAATCACAGCCCCGACAACGCGCAAGATGGAGGTCACAGGAAACAAGTTCGCGGTCCTCCGAGAAGATTTTCCAGCCTCCGTCCCCACACAACAGGCCACAAAACGAAAAAGCTCCAATGCGGAGGAGACTCAGCCGCCGAAGGCTAAGCCAAAGACGGCTGCGTCGCCCACGCAATCTCCCCCTTGCCCACTCCCTCTCCAGCCCCAATCCCGCGCCGTAGACAGCCACCATTCCACGTGTCTGTCGAGGGCAACCTCCAGCGGCGCCTAGTGAAGGCACTCCGGGCCGACAATGGCTTCAAACACGCCCTAGAATTCAAGTCGGTAGAGGGGAAACTCTCCATACTGACCTTCGCCCCGGAAGACCACGAGAGGGCCAAGCTACTGCTCGCTGGAGCGGAACAGGACCCGTTCCACACTCATCCAAGGAAGGATGAAAAGAAGAACCGTCTGACCCTCCGAGGTCTCCCAGAAGGATACTCGCCGGAGGAAGTTAAAGAAGACCTGGTGGCCCTGGGTCTTAAGGTGGACTCGGTGAGACAATTCACCGACCCTGAGACTAAAGCCCCGATTGCCGTCTTCGGTGTCCTTTTGGCGCCGGGGATCGCGTTGGCAGAAGCCAACAAAATAAAAAATATCGGTGGCATCCGTATCAGATGGCACCGATCCAATAAAAGGACAGGTATATTCAGATGCCACAAATGCCAGGGGTATAATCACACCCACTCCTTCTGTTTTAGGAAAGCCAGCTGCGGGAACTGCTCCGGCGAACACCCAACAAGCGACTGTATCGCATCCGAGGCCCGCTGCGCCAACTGCCAGGGGCCCCACCAAGCTGGTGACCCGACTTGCCCCTCAGCAGTGAAGGCAGCTCAGGCAGCGGAGAAGAAGAAGAAGAGCCCCCGAAACCCGCCAAGCAGGAAAGTCGAAAAGGGCTTTTCTTACGCCCAGGCCACAGCGCAGCCCACCGTGTCTTCGAGGTCCAACCCGTCAACCGGCTTGGACGAAATTACGAAGCTCGTTGACGTCCTGCAAAGCCCCGTGAGCGAGGTCCAGAAGCTGGGAGCCCTCATGAGTTTCGCCCTTCAATTTCTTAAAAAATGAAGAGCAAGCTCACCTGTCTTCAATGGAACGCAAACGGCGTTCGCAACAAGGCGGTCGAACTCGCCAGGATCGCGGATATCAACGACGTTGATGTAATCGCGATAGGCGAGTCCCATCTCAAAACATCCGACCGCTTCTGTATCAGCGGCTGGAACATTCTAAGATGCGACCGAGAGGGGGGCAGAGGCGGCGGCGCCCTCCTCGCGATACGCAACACCATGCGTGCACGTCCCCTGCCGCTCCAGGCGTCCACGCGCGACGAAGCGGTAGCAGCCGAGATCCGCCTCACGGATGGCACCCGCCTCGTTGTGGCGAGTGTTTACAGCCCTCCGAGACGCACGAGCATAGACACCGACGGCCTCAAGAATATCCTTAACCTGGGTGGGAGTGTAATCGTGCTGGGTGATCTAAACGCCCGCCACACGGCCTGGGGCTGCTCGTCGGTCAACAGCAGCGGCAAAGCTCTCCTTGATCTCTGCCTCTACAAAGGGTTACGACTGGGACATCCCGGCACACCGACGTTCGTCCCCAGGCGAAGAAACTGCAAGCAAAGTGTCATTGACCTCGCGGTTGTCAAGGGGCTGCACGGCATCCCCTTCCAACCGAGGGCTCTCGATGAACTTGGCTCCGACCATCTCCCCATACTAACCTCCTTCGGGATTTCTTTTGTCAACAGGGAAGCCACGCCGAGGCCGGTCTTCGAGCAAGCTGACTGGAAGAAATTCCGCGAAATCATCTGCCGAGACCTGCGATGGGCACCAGCACTGGACACCGAGGACCAAATCGACGAGGCGGCCGCTCACCTAGAGAAGGTCATCACCACGGCGACTTCGAGGAGCATCCCGCACGCAGCTAGGAAGACGCACGCACGTCGCCTTCCTTCCCACATCCAGGACCTGGCCCAGGAGAGGAACCGAGCGCGAAAACGCTGGCAGAGGTACCGGGATCCCGTCGATAGGCAGCGTTGGAACCATCTCACCCGCGAGGTTCGCACACAAATCGCGACCTGGCAAGCTGATGACTGGCACCAACGAATCGCAGCTCTGAATCTGGAAGACGGCTCAGTATGGCAGCAAGCAAAGAGACTACGGGGCCGCCCACTCCACAGTGGCCCACTCTTGACATCCGCCGGACTGACCCTCGACGAGGAAGAAAAGACAGAAGCCTTTGCCGACCACTTCGAGGAACAAATGACAAACAACTCAGAGTTTGTCATCAGCGAAGAAGAAACGAAAAATGGCCTGCGTGAAATTCTAAACGCCGAGGGTCCGGACATGGCTGTCCCGATCGTCAGACCGTCCAAGGTCAACGCCGCCATCAAGAGGATGAAGAAGAAAAAGGCACCGGGCAAGGACGGCATCACCCCAACAACGATGCAAAACCTGCCCGGTAAAGCCGTCCTATTTATTGCTAAGCTTATACAAGCAATCCTGCATGTAGGACACTTCCCATCCAGCTGGAAGACGGCGGACATCATCGCCATCCCCAAGCCAGGGAAGAACCCGAGGTCACCATCGTCGTACCGGCCGATCAGTCTCTTGTCGTCCATTGCAAAACTGGCTGAAACATTCATCCTCGAATGGCTCAGCCACGAAATCAACAGACTAAACGTCCTGCCTGAGCACCAATTCGGATTCAGAAAAGGCATCTCGGCAACCCAGCAACTCGCGCGCGTCGTCGACCACATCGAGTCACGGGTGAACGCCGGCTACAGACCGGTGCTTGTAATGCTCGACCTGGCCAAAGCCTTTGACCAGGTCTGGCACTCCGGACTCTGCTACAAGCTAGCAGACCTCGGATTCAACCGCCGCCTGCTTAAAGTGATCGCCGACTACCTAGAGGACAGGAACTTCCAAGTGCGCATAGGCTCTTCAAGATCCACCCCTAGGCCCATCCGCGCTGGAGTTCCACAGGGCTCAAAAATCGCGCCTCACCTCTTCAACTGCTTCGTCGCGGACATCCCCACCAAGGAAGGCGTATTCCTGGCCCAGTACGCCGACGACACAGCCTTCGTCGCCTCAAAAGCCGACCCCAGAAGAACCGTGAAGATCCTCAACGAGCACCTGCACTCGACGGGCGAGTATTTCAAGCGATGGCGCCTCCATCTCAACGCTGAGAAAACAGAGGCCATGTGGTTCCGTTCCAAACGGAAAAACAAACAGCGCCACCTGAACATCAACGGCAACGAGGTCCAATGGTCTGCCCATGCCCGCTACCTAGGCGTATGGCTGGACCAAAACCTCAATTGGAGAACTCACTGCCTGAAGAGAGCGGCCCTCGGAAGGGCCTCCACGAGACTGCTGCATCCCCTCCTTAGGCAAAAAAGTCCTCTCGATATTGACTCAAAACTCCTTCTGCACCGCGCCATCACTCGGCCCATCCTCACATATGGCTCGATTGCATGGCACACCGCGGCAACGAGCAATATCGAGAAAATCCTCGCTGCAGACCGGAAAGCCCTAAGAGTAATCGCCGCGCCGCCGAGGGAAGCTTACGTCACCAACGAAGAAGTCCTAGTCGGCCTGGGAATCGACAGCCTCGCTGAAGTCATCGAGAACCTCAACGTCCGCTTCACCGCAAGAATGAAGAGCCACCAAGAAGACGTCATCAAGAGGATCGCCGAAGACGCCGGTGCAAAAGCCATACGGCAAACGTCACACCGGAAGGATCACCGATCCCTACGGTGTGATCTCTCATTAATCTCCCCCCCCACCCCACCCTTCCCTTCCCAAATTCCATTCAACAACGCCGCAAAGGGGTTTTTTAACAAATAATTTTCCCCTTCTCTCTCTTTCTCTTTTCTCTTACAGCGTCCCACAAGACAGAACCCTCCTCGCACATTAGTGGTCAAAGTGGCAACACTGAAACCACAAAAACATACATTGTATTAGGATTTTAGGGATGTTTTATCTGTGATGTTAGTTTTAAGTTTTAGAATTAGTATCCCTCCCCTGATCATTGTAAGCCCCCAATTTTTGTTTATTTTATTGTAAATAGTCAAAATAAACTCTTTCAATCAAAAACCAAAAGTCGCGAGTTGTGACCCCAGGCAGTCCGATGATTATGGATACCAAATAAATAAGAATGCCTGGACCCCCAATAGATATATTAAACATACGAGTATCGTTTAAAGTCTTAAATGACCGAAGTTGCCGAAAAGACTGTGTGTATGTGTGTGTGAATGTGAGTGTGAATGAGGAAAAAAGGTGAGTGTTTTTTAATTCAAGCGTTTTAAATTCATTTAATTTGAAAGGTTAGAGACATTTAATTAAAGACAAACAATTAATTATTTTTTTTTAATATCTTTTATTTAATGTGATTAATCTAAAAATTTTTTTTTTTTTTTTCGAAAATCAAAAACGGAGTTCTAAATCTTACAGATATTTTAAATAGCTTTTATTTAAAAAAAATTTGATGTCGATAGCTTTAAAATTGTGGCCACTGGAATCTCCCAAAATTAGCACCCCGAGACGCGGTTATAATTCTAAGTTTGAAGACAACTCGAGTTCAAATCCACCTCATGGCAAAAAATTATCCAACTCTATTTGAGATGCATCTTCCGAAGGAATGAAAGGGGAACCCACCTCAGTATCATTCCCATGGAAGTTACTCTTCAGAGTAACCACAACGTGTCAGGTCTGACTAATGACTGACGAGAGAATGAACTGTCTAATTGAGCGTTTTTCTTTTTGAAACAAAGCTCATATAATAATTGAATAGTCTTGCTATAATTTATATTGATCAAGACGTGAAGCAAACCACTGACAATTATTAGATCACTTTCAATTAATTAATAAACTTTCTTGCACTGCATAAACAATATCGATCATTTGCTTCCTTAATAATAATTATTAGTAATCGATTAGGACAAAATTATCAAAGGTGAAAACAGTGGCGTCATTTGGAGGGGGAGGGGCATTGCCCCTCCCCCCCCAAAGGCTCTGATTTTTATAAAATTTTATATTATTCTTAAATAAAATACTTCAAAATATATAAACTTTACAAAATTAAAAAATTAATTAAATACAAAATTAAAAAATTAACTAATTTAAATATCTTTTGGTCAAATTTGAGTACCTATTTGTAAGTAAAAAATCTGGTGTGACTGGCGCACAGCACACAACTTTCTCTTACCTTCGGTAATCGAAAGTTGTGTACTGTGCTTGTCACACCAGATTTTTTGTGTCGACATGTATTTAGTTCCCGGCAGTAGGGAATATTTGAATTCAGATGTAAAATTTATAAGTATGGGAAAATATTTATATTTTGTAACCATGACAACCATTTCTCATATCTTTCCTATGAAGCACAAGAGTAAAGTGTGCTTCAAACAATTTTGAGGGCAAAACGAGAATATACATTTGAAAGAGCATCTAAAAAATAATTGATTTTTGAATTTTAATCAAAATCGTTAGATCGAATTTTGAGAAAATCGAAAAACTGAAAAAGTACATCAGTAAAGTACTAGTACTCTTTGGCCGATTTTGATTAAAAGCTTATTTTTCCGGTCCCGGGGGGTGTTTAACTTATATATAAAATTTCAGCCTCATAGCTCAATTCCTTCATGCTTAAAAGTGAACACAGACACACACACACACACACCCACCCCACCCACAGACAGACCATGTCGCGAAAACCACTTTTTTTGGATTCAGGGGACCTCAAAACGTGAAGATCCATCAAAATCTCGACATCGAATTTTTGACATGAATCCAATACTTTCTCTCTATATCAAGAGTCGCGGGGGCGAATCGTCGCCGAGCAAGTAAAAAGCAAAAGAAAGCAAAGAAACTCTTAATACTACCATTTAGTTGATATTCCAATAGATGCCAATGGCCCATTGCATTTAGATGGACGAGTCGTCCCTAGACTATATTATCAAGAATGATTTTAAATCCTTAATAAAAGATAGGGACGTGAAAAAATTTTTTGAGAAACTTTTCTCTTTCTGGGCGAATATCTCAAAAGGTTTTAAGAT